>SRLM01000265.1:177763-195507 GCA_015708895.1 Populus ilicifolia
CATAGATCTTTCAAAAATTTAGCATAGGAAGGAATCTGTTTAATAGCATCCAGCAAAGGTATATTGATTCTTACCTGTTTGAATGTTTCAAAAATTTCAGAGTTGTGATTGACTTTCCTTTGTTTGGTCATGGCTTGAGGAAATGGAACTGCTGGCGGAGAATCAGTATTTTCTTTGCAATTTTTAGGCTCAACCTCTTCCTTACCCTTAGAGATTGACTCATCATCTTTCTCATAAGGTTCAAGAGAGGGTTTTCTAATAACCTTACCACTACAAAGAGTAGTGACTGATTTGACTTGATCCATGTGTTGGCTTCCGGAACTACTTGCATTTGCATTGTATTGCCCCATGGGATTTTGTTGTGGTTGAGAAGGAAACTTACCTTTCTCTTGGAAACTGAGAACAGATATTAATTTTGCAAGAGTATCTTTAAAATCTGTCTTGTTTTGAGCAAGTTGAGTATTGATTGTCTCTTGCTTTTCAATGAATGCATGTAATGTTTCCTCAAGATTTGTTCTAGAAGGTGGAGCATAAGGAGGTGCATATCCATGAGAATTTTGAAAATTATGGTGTGTTTGAAATGGTGGTTGTGAAGTTTGTGCATTGTTGTTCTCACTCTTCCAACTAAAATTTGGATGATTTCTCCAACCAGGGTTGTATGTTTGTGAGTATGGGTTGTGGTTGGCCCTTTGGAAACTGTTTAAAGCATGGGCTTGTTCATAGAGACATTCCATAAAAGAAGGCAAGGTTGGACAGTTATCAGTTGAGTGTTCATTTATTTCACATATTTAACATGCAATGTTTTCAACAGATTTTAATTAACCACTCTTTTTCAATTCTAGTGCCTCGACTTTTCTAGCTAAAGATGCAAACTTGGCTTGAAGGTCATGATCTTCTCTAAGGTTGTACATACCTCCACTAGATATATGAGGTTGGGTTTTACTCGGTGCCTCATAAGTACCTGCGGTGTCCCAATTTTGAGCATTTTCAGCTAACAAGTCTAAGTACTCCATTACTTCATCAGGGTCTTTATCTTCAAAAGTTCCATTGCATATCAATTCAACCATTTGCCTATCTTTAGGCGTTAACCCTTCATAAAAATGTGAAACCAATCTCCATGTTTCAAAACCATGATGAAGGCAAGTACTGAGCAAGTCTCGATACCTATCCCAATAGATCTGAAATGATTGATTATCTTCTTCAGCCATATTTTGATGACTAATTGATGAGTAGATGGCCAAAATTGGAAACTATTGATTTGATGACTAATTGATGAGTAGATGACCAACCCTTGACTTGGTGACAATCTTTATCTTCTCTTGTCTGCCCAAAACATCATTGATGATGTCCAAATTAGAGCCATTTGAAAACATGAAAGTTCTATAAAATTATCTCAGCTTTCTTGTGTAAAACATTCAGCTCATTTTGACTTCTAGAACTCCAGATATGGCTAAAATACTGAACAGTGCTCGGGCTGGAGGATAGATTCGGACTTCTTTATTATTGCAACAATTTAGACTTAAAAATGGCCTTTTTAGATCTTAGGCTCCATATGAAAGTTGTAGGCCTATGTCTTACCTTTCCATCCATATAAAGTAGACCTAAATCTAAGATTTATAGCTCCAGATATGACCCAATTACCGAACAGTGTTCCGATTTCGATTGCATCGACATCTCTTTTCTAAGTTTGATCATCTCTTTGCCTTTGCAATTGAAGTTCTTAAAGTCATCAATCAATCCTTTCATTTATGTGATAGGCCTGCATTTAAAATAGACATTTACCATAAATTAAAGGTATCTTGTATTATTAGATAGATTATTATAAAACATACTTTAGTTAAGGAGTTATTGATACTTCAAGTGCAAAATGATGATATAAAACCATGATAAAAATGCACTTTTTGAGTACTAATCAATTATCAAGCTTAGTTGTTTTACAAGTTCATATATCACAACTCCGGTTTTGACATCAAACTTACCAATAAATTATTCACAATAATAACTTAGAGTTTCGCTCTAGCAATTATCAACAACAATCATAGAAAATATGCATAGGAAAACAATGATACTCATTCATAATATAAATTGAAAATAAAAGGAAGAATAAATCTCACGGTTCTTGAAATCCAAAGATTTGTTGTGTCTTTGCAATTAAGAAAACAAGCTTAGCCTTGTATATTTATGGAACAACTACTCTTAAAGATAGAAGAAAGCATCATTTCTGATTTATAGAGAGCAGAGTTTGTGTTTCTTCACTTTTGGCTGCTGCCCCCTTTCTGCCATCTCTCTTTTTTCTCTTTCTTTTTATATGCTAAGAAACTCTAGTTTCTATTTTATAAAAGTCCTCCTTTAAGTTGACAATTTATATTTTAAGTACTTCAATAACTATTTTTCTAAAAAAAAGAATTAGCCTTGCATGAAATCTTCAAGCTCTGACTCAGAGGAGCTAAATTGTTGATATAAAAACTTGGATGTTGGTTTAAAAGTTTCGAAATGTAATTTGGACTCGTTTCTTCATGAGACCTGTTTGCTGGCAGAATTCAGTTATCATCTTTGAAAAATCATATCTCCCTCGTATGACATCATTTTTGGATAAATTTTGACCATTTATAGATCTTTAAGTTAGGAATCTAAATTGATTTTGCATCAATTAGACTTCTATAGATCCAGATATTGAATTTTGAATGGATAGAGGTCAACAATGGCAGAATGTGAGATTTGACTTTGAAGGATGTGATTTCCATGATCTTTCTCTTTTTATTCCTCTTGCATTACATTTCCAAAAAGGTATGATGTTAGCTTTTTAGTGCCACTAAAATCACTTCATTTTGATCTCTAGAACTCATGCTCTATGCAAAATATTGATTAAACGTCAAATCTATCAATTACCTTCAATTTACTCCTTTTTACATCTTTCATCCAAAAGTGCCTTCAAAACATAAAGCAAAGAATATAAAGGCATTTTACATATAAAACATGGCAAAACATTAGATAGATATGGGTGAAACTATCAAATAATATGGTTACATCATGGATTGAGGAGAAAAGTTTAAGAGAATCAAACATTGCACTATCTATGTATCAATATCTGCAACCCAAATTGTTAAACTCGAAAGGATGTCTCAACACCTAATACCCTAAGACCAACTAATCTAGGAGTCATTAGCCGAAAGCTAGTTATATGGGTTAAAGATGCATTTTGTTTTTAAGTTATATATATATTACAAAAAAAAAGATAATAATCAGAACCCAAGAAAGTTAACTTTAAACATTAGAAAAAAAATTATTTTCTTCCAAATAAAGCTCTATAACTATGTGTTGATATATTAAACACAAAATGAAGGTTTATTAATATCTTGTTTAAGAGATATTGAGCATATATATAAATTTAATGAGAATTTGTTTATCTAGATAGATTAATAGAAGTTGAATGATGAAAACCTTGCTTTGTGAAATTTACAAATTATTTTTTATTTTAACGCTTTAATTACTAGGAACTAGTAATAAGCTGGTTGGGAAGGTGTGATTAATACTAAAAAATGTAATTTTTATCAAGGTTTTATATCATCATTTTGCACTTGAACTATTAATAACTCCTTAACTAAAGCATGTTTAATAATAACATAACTAATAATATAAGATATGTTTAATTTGTGATAAATATTCATTTTAAATGCAGGTCTATCACATAAATAAAAAGATTGATTGATGAGCTTAAGAACTAAAATTGAAAGGACAAAGAAATGACCAAACTTAGAACAGAGATGTTAGTGCAATCTAAACTAGAACACTCTTTGGTAATTGGGTCATATCTGCAGTTGTAGATCTTAGATTTAGGTCTACTTTATATGGATGGAAAGATGAGACATAGGTCTACAATGAAAATGTCTAAATTATAACAACAATGAAAATGTCTGAATCTGTCTTGTAGCCCAGACAATGTACATTGTTCAGCACATATCTTAAGTTCTAGAAGTCCAAATGACCTCAAAGTTTTTTTCTGGAAAAGCTGAGACAATTTTCTAGAATTTTCATGGAGAGGTCTCCTTTAAATTCTAATGTTATTAATGATGTTTTATTCAGATAAGAGAAAATAAAGATTGTCATCAAGTCAAGAGTTGGTAACCCACTCATTAATTAGTCATCAAATCAATAGTTCCTAATTTTGGCCTATAAAAAGAGGCATTTGTCATAGATTTAAGCATCTTGGTTTTTAGATCAAGATCAAGCTCTTGCTTTCTCTTTTTGTATTTTTATAATATTTAAGTTTTGCTTTCATTAATATCTTGTTTATTCCTTTCATTTCCTTTCCTTTACTTAGTTAACTTTTATCTTATTTATGTTTTTATCTCTTTCTTTTTTTTTACATTTCTCTTCTTTATTATGTTTAACTAAGTTTATTATGTCAAGGTGAAAAGTTTATACTAATAGTGTAAGAATAAGTATAGTGTAAACTCAACATGGACCTTAATGTTTGATACTAACATGTTTTGTCTTTATTATCTTGTTCACTTTTAATACTTTGCTTGTTAAATAGTTAATCTAGATTTATATTGTATAACACTTGGTACAACAAATACTTGATACTTTTATAGTCCAATCATATGGTATAACATACACCTGTGCTATGAAATGAACTTGATTTGTTGTTAACATAAGTTATAATCGTGAACGCATGATAATATTTACAAGTATTAACATTATTCAAATAACATAACTAATGTACTTATGTTAGCAATTTATAATATAATTGAAGCCTCCTTTATGTGGTTTCCATTTGAGTAATAAGAGTTTATATTATACTTGTTTGGAATACTATTTTGTGGATCCTTTAACCTTGATATTTGTTGTTATCATTGTTTAATCCTTATATTGATCTTCCATCTCAAAGTTCTCATCAACTTTTTCTTCTTCTTCTTTTATTATTATTATTGTTACGATTACTATTACTATTACTATTACTATTACTACTATTACTATTACTATTACTATAATTATTATTTATACTACTATTATTATTTTTGTTTTTGTTTATAATTTATACAATTAACTTCCTTGTGGATTGACCCCAGTCTTGCCGAATTTGTTATTACTTTGACACTTCTGCATTTGGAAGAAAATATCAATCTTTTAGTTATGTCAACATCATAGCAGTAAAGAGGTGAATGCAACATCATTTGTTAAGCATTCCAAACCTCTTTTTTATGCTTTCTAAATATAAATATATAATAAAAAATGAATTACAAATAATTAAAACAGGCCACAAGTGCTTGTTTTTGGATTAGAAAGATATCTAGAATAACTATTTTCCTTTCTTTCTTTCATCCCCTTTACTTTGATTTTAAGGGTATTTATAGGGCTTTTTGGGAGAATTTTGAATCCATTCTTGACCCTTAATCTTAAGGGAGGGGTTATGAACCTTTGAACAGAAACCATAAGAAGCCTTTGAGTGTGAATACAAGAAAAGAAAGCTAGTTTTTTACCTAATTCAATTTCAACTATGGATGACTAGGTTGCTCACTATCAAGGCTTCATCGAAGAAATTATAGGGTCATTTTTCCCTAAGACCACCTCCAGTTAGTACAGGGGATGTACATCTTTTATTTGAATACAACCTAACTTAATTTAGAGATTTGTAGCTTCAGATTCATTCATTTGAAGTTGCTAACTCAATTAGCCAAAATTGTCAGAACCTACCGCGTTGCCCAATTTTAACACTTTGTCAAAGATATTATGACATTATTATCAACTAGTACAATATAAAATTGATAGAGGGGATGTACACCTTTCATTTGAATCCAACCTAGCTTAATTTGAAGGTTTATGTCTCCACATTTATTTGTTTGAAGTTGTCAACTTGACTAATTAAAATGATCAAAGTCCACTAAGTTGCTAAATTTCAAGGCTTTTTTTAAGCAATTCTACCATCATTGTTACTTGCTACCATCTAAAGTTGGTAGAGGGGATGCACATCTTTCCTTTTAATCATACTTCATTCAATTTAGAGGTTTGTAACTCTATATTTATTTGTTTAAAGCTACTAATATGACTAGCTAAAATTGTTAGAGTTGATCGAGTTGCCAACTTTTAAAGTTTCATTAGAGTAATTCTGATATTATCATCATTTGTAACCACCTAAAGTTGATAGAGGGAATGCACATCTTTTATTGGAATCCAATCTTGCTTAATTTGTAGGCCTATAACTCCACATTAATATGTTTAAAGTTGCCTATTTGACCAGCCAAAACTCTCAAAGCTGACTGAGTTATCACTTTCAAGGCATTGTTGGAGAAATTTGGATGTCATTGTAGCATGAATCCATCTAAATTTGTTAGAATATATGTAGCTTTACATTATTTGTTTGAAGTTGTCAACCTGATAAAATCAAAATTGTCAAAAACAAAGGACTAAATAGCATGTTACTCACTTTCTCTTCTTTAAGTTTGAACGACGTGTAGTTAAGGTGAGATTAGATTTTTTAATTCGGGATTTTGCGAATTCAAATTGAGTCCATGTTCTAGTTTCTTTTAATTGTACCCCTAATTACCTCAAAACTTTTAATTTCTTCCAATTTCAGCCTCGACAAAACATAATTGCTAACCCCTATATTTGCGCCTTTTTTTTATTTTGATCATTAATTCTGAATTTGTATATTTTGATTTTCAATTGACTAAACAATTTCTAGTTTCTTCAATTTGGTTCCTGATATAGTTAACTTCAGCCCCTAGGTTTTAACTTTTTTCAATTAAAGCCTAGATTTTAACTTCTTATAGTTAAAGTCTAAATTGACTTTAAAAAAATCAATTCTTACAATTTAACTTGGAAAAAAATTCTAATTAAGCACTTAAAAATCTAGTCTTTTAATATTGCATATTTGGTCCTCCAAAACTAATCTTAAGCAATATTTTAGGTGTTTTGGTATACTTTTCTTGCTAATTGTTCTTGTATTTTCTTCAATATTTTTTGTATTTTTTTATATTTTATCTTATCTTATTTTGCTTACATGGGATCCAAAAAAAGAGGTAACTACATAGATCTTCATAGGGGAGCTTGCCAAAGCTAGCCTAACATGAGAAAAATTACAAGTTAACAATAAAAATTAAAAAAATGTGTCAAAAGAGCACTTGATAAGGAAAAAAAGACCTACTAATGCCTATATGTTAGTGTTTTAGGTACTTCATAACTAAAGTATCAAGGTGAAACAACCATGGTAATTAAGTTTAACTTGGTTGAGATGTCATGAATAAAAAATATCTTAATTTTTATTTTAAAATAGTGGTTAGACTATGAAGAAAAAAAATGCAAAGGCTTAAAGATAATAACCTAAAAGGAATAATTGATGTTTTGAGCTTTTTCTCCTTTTTTTTTTAATTTGACACGATTTACCTTAACAGTCAGAGACACAGAATCTTGCAAAAATAGCAATGATTAGAGATCGGAGCTAATACAGAGCAACAACATTAAAGCTCCTAGAAAAGTCACCCGAAAGACTAACACGCAGCTTATTACCGCTAAAACATTGTTTAAAAGATTTATTATGCAACGAAATAAATATTTAACAAAGCCAATTAGTTGTGAAAACCAACGGTATATTTTATAATATTATTTCTCGAGTATCTGGCCACGTTCCAGGATTTGTTCATGTGGCTATATTGCCTTGATATTTCCACGCACATCTTAGAAGGAATGAAAGGCATAAGTGTTATTTTTTTTTTTGAATAAATATATTAGACACAAAGTTATTAACTGGTGGAAATAAGTGACAGTAATTTCAAAAACATGTGAGCATCCTAAATCCCTTTGTTCTTTTTTAGAAATAACTTGTGAGAAGTTAATCAACCTGAAATAATGGCTTGGCATCAATGAGATAATAGGAGCAATGGCAAAAACTTTTATCAGATTTCAAGTCAAAGACAACATTTTCAAGCACCATGTTTTTTATATGTTCTTATAAGTGTTGAATCCTTTGATCTCATAGTTTTCACCCTCAACAATGGAACCACTGAAAAGTGGAATATCTATTGCTTTTTTTATCCTAAATTGCCTTGCACTACAAGGAAAAAAAAATTATCAATAAAAAATAAACGTATATTGCAAAATAAAATTTGAAAGGTGTACAGATGAAACAATCACATGTAGTATAAACAATTTCTTTATTTATTAAAAGACCAAAAAGAAGATGTAGGGAATGAAATGCATTCAATCAGTAAAAAAGAGCTAAGCTAACATGGAATGATGTGATCATGATTGCTATAGGAAACAATATTGCATGGAGCTATTTTCTTTCTTTAAAAAAGAATGGATGTTCCCAATTAGAAAAACAATCCTAAAATTATTAGGTTATCCATCAAATCTAGCTATCCAGACATCATAAATTCTTGCACTTATTAATGGATAGAAAAGGAACTTCTTAATGTTTTGAATAGGGCTAGTCATCGACCTGCATAAACATGGATAGTTAAATACTTTGTGCTCATCAATATAAATTAGAATAACACCACACGTTGAAAACATATAAGGAGAATCTAATAGAGCAAGATATCATGCAATTGAATAAATAATGAAATTGCGAATGTGGAAAGGACATCGAGATAAAGTAAGCAAAACAAATAAATTAAAGGGAAAAAAGGGTATTTAAACCTTTAAAAGGATCACTAAACATAGCAAACAATTTCTTAAGGTGAATTGTCCAATGATTTAACTTGTCCAAGAAGTGCCAAAAGAACATCTCTTAGATAGAGAGCTCATGACATCTTTATAGACATCTTTGCATAATCAAAAGTTTTTCCTTCATTGCCATATCTGATTATTCCGAGCCCATTCTTTGATGTGACTTCTTAAAAAACAACATATAATTGCTCATTTGTAAAAACTCGTTATTTGAGAAAAGCTCCAACGAATATCAATGATTACTCCTAGCTTCTTTTTTTTGTCATATATCATAATACGGTCTAATAGAAAACTATCTCTATTTGACTGTGAATGGTCATTTTCCATCACTTATAGCAAACACAATTCTTGGAATGAATATATGACTTCCAATATAAGACCTTGTTATAATTTGTGCTTCAATCACCTTTTTTGCAAGTTACATGACAATGAATCTTATTCCATTATATAAATTGGTTGATGGATTTATATTATGTAAGAACATGATTTCTACTCCTAATTTCAAAGAAAAAAATAGGATAACATACCATTAAAGTTAAGTTGGTTGATAAACTCAACAAGGTATAATAAATTAGTATTATTGATGTCAGCAAAGGATTTGTAAACAATATCAATGCTTATATAAAGACATTTAATCTTTGGTGACATAACCAAAAGATTGATATTTTCTTTTAAATGTATGAGTGTTGAAGTAATAAATAACTTGGTAAGGCCGGGGTTGAACTACAGAGAGGTTAATTATATAAATTATAGATAACAATAACACAACAACAATAATAAGAATAACAATAATAGTAGTAGTAGTAGTAGTGGTGGTGGTAGTAGTAGTAATAATAATAATAAGAAGAAGAAAGAAAAAGAAAAGGTTGATGAGAACTTTGAGATAGAAGATTAATGTAATGATTAAACAATGATAACAACAAATGTTAAGGTTAGAGGATCTATGTCAAACAAATATAGTATAAACTCTTATTATTCAATTAGAAACCACACACAAAGGAGGTTCCAATTAGATTATAAATTATTAACATGATTATATTAGTTATCTTATTCAATTAATGCAAATAATTGTAAATCTTGTGAGGCATTCATGATTATAACTTATGTTAATAACAAATCAAGTTCCTTTCATAGCTTAGGTGTTGGTTATACCATACAGTATGAGCTATGAAAGTGTTAGGTATTTGTTGTACCAAGTGTTATACAACACAAATCTAGATTAATCATTTAACATGCAAAGTATTAAAAAATAAACAAGATAACAAATACAAAACATGTTAGTATCAAACATTAAAGTTCATATTAAATTTACACTATACTTTTTCTTACATCATTAGTGTAACTTTTTCGCCTTGACATAATAAACTTAACTAAACATAATGAAAAAATGAAAAATAAATAAACAAAATAAGAACATAAATAAGATAAAAGTTAACTAAGTAAAGGAAATGATATGAAATGCATAAACTTGATATTAATGAAAGCAAAACATAAGTATTACAAAAATACAAAGAGAGAAAGCATGAGCATGATCTTAATTTAGAGACTAAGATGCCTAAATTCATGGCAAATGCCTCCTTTTAGAGGCCAAAATTTAGAACTATTAATTTGATGACTAATTGATAAGTAGGTGGTCAACTCTTGACTTGGTGACAATCCTTATCTTTTCTTATATGCCCAAAACATCATTGATAACATTAGAATTGAAAACATAAAAGTTGTAGGAAATTATCATAGCTTTCCAAGAAAAAATAATGAAGGTCATTTGGACTTGTAGAACTCTAAATATAAGCCAAACACTAAACAATGTTTGGGCTGCAGGACAGATTCAAACTTCTTCATTGTTGCTATAATTTGAACTTGAAAATAACCTTATTAAATTTGGCTCCATATAAATGTTATAGGCTTATGTCTTACCTTTTCATTCATATAAAGTAGACCTAAATATGAGATCTATAGCTCTAGATATGACCCAATAACCGAATAGTATTCCAATTTGGATTGCACCAATATTTCTTTTCTAAGTTTGGCCATCTCTTTGTCATTTCAATTTCAATTTTTAACTCATCAATCAATCTTTTTTATTTATGTGATGGGCGTGCATTTAAAATGAACATTTACCATAAACTAAAGGTATCTTATATTATTACATATGTTATTATAAAATATATTTTAGTTAAGGAGCTATTGATACTTCAAGTGCAAAATGATAATATAAAACCTTGATAAAAATACACTTTTAATTATTAATCACCTAGAAAACAATTAAAGATGAAATTGTCAATCTCATTAACTATAACATTCTTTGGAGTTATGATTGCTCTCTCTCCCTAAAATAGCTTGCTTCAATATTGTCAATATAATGGTTTTGATTAGATCCAATCCGGCTTTTGGTGAATTTTAACTAGAGATGCATAACAGTCACTTAGAAATATGAGGTTCAATATTTCTCCATTCCCAATTGAAAGAACCCAGTCATCAAATTTGTTATAACCCAATTTTGGGTTATTCCCTAAAAATTTACTTTTAAAAAAATAATAATAAAGTAATGGCTGACAACGTGGAGAAAGCAGGTTGGAAAATCAAGTTGTAATTTTCAGAGGAAATTCAAGGTCTAATTGTACCCCATTATACCCAAGAACAGATAAAAAATACAAATTCAAGGTCAAATTAAATGATTTTTGGATGAATTTGTATACAAATTCAGTCCAATGACATAATTAAATTTTTAATAGGCCAATTTGATTTAATCATGTGCTAAATTAAATTTTAATTATGTTTAAGAATTAATTTGAGCTCAATTGAAGGATTTAATTAAGTGCAAAGACTTAATTATACTTTAAATGGGTCAAATTAATTTTATTTGTGGCATAATTAGTGAAAAATTAAGTCCAAGAACATAATTAAATTTTTAATAGACTAATTTGATTTAATCATGGGCAATTAAATTTTAATTATGTTTAAGAATTAATTTGAGCTCAATTGAAAGATTTTAATTATGTTTAAGAATTAATTTAAGGACTTAATTATACTTTAAATGGGTCAAATTGATTTGATTTGGCACTTAATTGATGAAAAATTAAGTTTGGGAGCTTAATTTAGACTTAATTAAGAAGAATAAAATTTTAAGAGACCAAATTTAATTTTTACCAAGTTAATTGATTGAAATCATGGGCAAAATTGCAAGAAAATTCAAGTTTTTGGTCAATTAGAGGTTAAATTGATAAAATTCACATTCAGGGACCCATTTGCAAGAGGCGCCACATTTTAGGGGCTTAATTGAGAAAAACCGGTGCTAAATTGATGAAATTAAAAGTTTAATGGTTGATTAGGGGTTAAATTAACAAATTCTAAGACCAAGGACCATATTGTAAAAGCTATGTAACTTTGGGGTTCCAATTGAAGTTCCAAGGGCTTAATTGCATTAAATCTGAAGTTTAAAGTCAAATACGGGTTCAATTGAAAAAAATTAAAAGAAAAGGGACTTAATTGAAATTTAGTAAAAATCCTTATTTCAGTCCGAAACGGCGTCGTTTTATAACACGACTAAAAGATTGATGTTTTCTTTCAAGTGCAAGAGTGTCGAAATAATAAATAACCCGGCAAGACCGGGGTCAAACCATAGAGAGGTTAATTGTATAAATTATAGATGACAATAATACAACAACAATAATAATAGTAACAATAATAACAACAATAATAATAGTAGCAATAGTAGTAGTAGTAGTAGTAGTAGTAGTATCAATAATAATAATAAAAAAAAAAGAAAAAGAAGAAGAAAAGTTGATGATAAATTTGAGATGGAAAATTAACATAACAATTAAACAATGATACCAAACAATGTCAAGGTTAGAGGATCTTCTAATAATATATCAAACAAGTATAGTATAAAATCTTATTATTCAATTAGAAACCATGCATAAAGGAAGTTCCAATTAGATTGTAGATTGTTACCATAATTACATTAGTTATCTTATTCAATTAATGCTAATACTTGTAAATCTCGTCAAGCATTCATAATTATAACTTATGTTAACAACAAATCAAGTTCCTTTCATAACTTAAGTGTCAAGCATTTATTGTACCCAGTGTTATACAACATAAATGAAAATTAGTCATTTAATAAGCAAAATATTAAAGAGTAAACTAGATAATAAATACAAAACATTTTAGTATCAAAACATTAAAGTCTATATTAAGTTTACATGGACTTGATATTAATGAAAGCAAACCATAAATATTACAAAAAATACAAAGAGAGAAAGCAAGAGCATGATCTTGATCTGGAAACCAAGATACCTAAATGCATGGCAAATGCCTTCTTTTATAGGCCAGAATTGAGAACTATTGATTTGATAATTAATTGATGAGTAGGTGACCAACTCTTGACTTGGTAACAATCATTATCTTCTCTTGTCTACCCAAAATGTCATTGATAATGTCAAAATTAGAGCCACTTGAAAATATAAAAGTTATAGGACATTTTCTCAGCTTTCTTGTGTAACAAAATTAAATTATTTAAACTTTTAGAACTCCAGATATGGGCCAAACATTTAACAGTGCTCGGGCTGAAAAATAGATTCGGACTTCTTTGTTATTGCTACAATTTAAACTTGAAAATGATATTTTTAACTCTTAGGCTCCATATAAAAGTTATAGGCCTATATCTTAACTTTTCAATCATATAAAGTAGACATAAATCCGAGATCTAAAGCTCCAGATATGACCAAATTACCGAATAGTATTCTAGTTTGGATTGTACCGACATTTCTTTTCTAAGTTTGGCCATGTCTTTGTCTTTTTCAATTTCAGTTCTTAAATTCATCAATCAATCCTTTCATTTATATGATAGACCTGCATTTAAAATGAACATTTATCATAAATTAAAGGTATTTTATATTATTAGATATGTTATTATAAAACATGCTTTAGTTAAAGAGTTATTGATACTTCAAGTGCAAAATAATGATGTAAAACCTTAATAAAAATACATTTTTAAGTACTAATCATTTAACAAAAAAAATTAGAGAGAGAGAGGACCAAACAATGTGTCATCTGGTCATTGTTCATTGTCTTCTTCTTTTACCCGGTTAAAATTGGATCAGTAGCCTACTTTGCAGGTGCATTTAATGCACTAAACATCCACTAAATTTAACCAAACCTGCATGAAAATGATTATCTGCAGTTCCTCTACATCATAGTGTGAATAGTTCAGTCTAAATGACAACCTATCGGCGTAAAATCTAGCCTAAACATACTAACTCAAGTAGCATTTTTGACAGATTTGATAGTGCAACATGCCTACTTTGAACCAACAATTGAGATCCTTCCCAACAGAATCAAGGC
The DNA here is from genome assembly GCA_015708895.1 of Populus ilicifolia. Classification (NCBI taxonomy): domain Eukaryota; kingdom Viridiplantae; phylum Streptophyta; class Magnoliopsida; order Malpighiales; family Salicaceae; genus Populus; species Populus ilicifolia. Next base: position 191,780 of record SRLM01000265.1, read on the forward strand.
TGAAATTTTACCCCATCATAGACAAGATTTTCCTCTTCCACCGCCTATAAATAGAGATGGATTTGGTGGCCCTAAAGAAGACAAAATTGGGTTCAAAGTTGACCAACAACCAGCCCCCTCTACCCGGTTTTCTGCAATTTTTTTCTCACCTTCTCCCTCTGCCATTCCAGCCACTAAACAAAGCCATAAACAACTTCTCCACCACCAGTTCCATCACATTAAGCCACCATCCAACCATCGAGAGTCACCATGAGGTTTTCTCTCTCCCCCCTACAGATTTTCTTTCGTTCTCTCTCACCACTATTTCTTCCACCAGCACCTCTGTCGATTTGACGCCAAACCGGTGATACAAGCCACTTCTCCTCTGCAACGTTGCCTCCGTCACTCCACCAACTGCCGCCTTCTACAACCATTTCGGTTGCATGCAGAACGTGAACCACTATTCACATTCTACAATTGCATCTAGGTCAGGCTAGTGTTGGCCCAATCTAAGTATATGGGCTACGTCCAGCCCGGCCAAAAAAAAAACAAACAAAAAATTAAAATTCAGGGTTGGTATCGGCCCAACCATTTTGGGCTGATGTTAGCCTAACTCTTTTGGGATGAGCTTGGCCTAGTCAGCCAGGTCGACCCAGCCTACATGTCTTAATAATATATATATATATATATAATATTATATATTTAAAAAGAAATGTATAATATAATATTATATATATAAATAAAAAATTCAAAAATCCTTAAAAAAAATGTGTGATTTTCTTAAATATTTTTCTACTAATTTTGCATAATATTGGTTTGTATATTTACACTATAAAATACAAATCTGGTATTAAAATATCCAGTTTTCTCTAAAATATTTCAAACAATATATATATTTTAAATCAATTTCTATTTCTAAAATTTATTTTCATTGCATACGGTCGAATCCTAAAATTTTTCCAAGCATATTTTTCACATTTTAAAAAAATAAAATCAAAAATGGATATCGTAACCAGTTTATGATTATCCATTTGGATTTGGTCAACAAGTCAAAAATCTTTTTCCAAATTTTTTAGGGTCTAAATGTAGACTTTAATATTTGTGGGATGTAAAATTATATGATAAAGTACACCCTCAAGTATTACAGATACAATATGTAAATAAATGTGATGTTAATAGTCAAATTTTAGAACGGTTGGGATTTAACCCAATAAGGTAGAAACTCTCTCATGAAGAGAGATCTACCTTAAACTTTAAATAAGACCAACAAATAGAAAACTGACTTAAAAACAATCAAACAATAATGTAGCTTACCTTAGTGATTAGTACTCAAAAGTGCATTTTTATCATGGTTTTATATCATCATTTTGCACTTGAAGTATCAATAACTCCTTTACTAAAGTACATTTTATAATAATTTATCTAATAATATAAGATACCTTTAATTTATGGTAAATGTCCATTTTAAATGCAGGCCTATCACATAAATGAAAGGATTGATTGATGACTTTAAGAACTTCAATTGCAAAGGCAAAGAGATGATCAAACTTAGAAAAGAGATGACGGCGCAATCCAAACCGGAATACTTTTTGGTAATTGGGTCATATCTAGAGCTATAGATCTCAGATTTAGGTCTACTTTATATGGATGGAAAGGTAAGACACAAGCCTACAACTTTTATATGGAGCCCAAGATCTAAAAAGGTCATTTTCAAGTCCAAATTATTGCAACAACAAAGAAGCCCGAATCTGTCCTCCAGGTCGAGCACTGTTCAGTATTTTGGCCATATCTGGAGTTCTAGAAGTCAAAATGAGCTGAATGTTTTCCACAAGAAAGCTGAGACAATTGCCTAGAACTTTTATGCTTTCAAGTGGCTCTAATTTTGACGTCATCAATGACGTTTTGGGCAGACAAGAGAAGATAAGTTATAGCCCATACTGTATGGTATAACCGACACCTGAGCTATGAAAGGAACTTGATTTGTTGTTAACATAAGTTATAATCATGAATGCTTGATGAAATTTACAAGTATTAGCATTAATTGAATAAGATGACTAACGTAATCATGTTAACAATCTATAATCTGATTGGAACCTCCTTTATGTGTGGTTTCCAATTGAACAATAAGAGTTTATACTATACTTGTTTGACATACCATTAGTGGAACCTCTAACCTTGACATTTGTTATTATCATTGTTTAATCTTTATTTTAATATTCTTTCTTCAAGTTCTCATCATCATCATCATCTTCTTCTCTTTCTTTATTACTATTATTATTATTATTGTTGTTGTAGTTGTTGTTGTTGTTGTTGTTGTTGTTATTGTTGTATTGTTGTTATTTATAATTTGTACAATATCCTCCCTGTGGTTCGACCCCGGTCTTGTCGGGTTATTTATTACTTCGACACTCCTGCACTTGGGAGAAGACATCAATCTTTTTATCATGTCAAGTTTTTGGCACCGTTGCCGGGGAGGTAAGTTTTGTATGAATTATAATTTTTAGTTTATTTATTCCTTTCACCTTTTCTTGTATATAACTTCTTTTTTTTTTCTTTCTTCTTGTTTCTTCTTCTTTTGTTTTCCTTTTTCATTTATTATATTCCTACACGTGCATGAGAGTGTGGTCACATACATCAAGTGGTAGACTTTGTAGGGTATCCTCATCGTTTTCAAAAAATATGGCTGAAGAAGATAATCAATCACTTCATAATGAGAATAATGAGAATAATCGTGCTAGAATACTTAGAGACCACATGAATCCAACAAGAACAAGTGCACCATCATGCATAGTTTTTCCTCCCGATGCATCTCATTTTAATTTTAAGTCAGGCATTATTCAACTTTTACCTTCTTTTCATGGTTTAGAATTGGAAAATCCATACTTGCATTTAAGGGAATTTGAGGAGGTCTGTAACACATATAATAATCTAAATTGTAGCATGAACATCATCAAATTAAAGCTTTTTTCCTTTTTCATTAAAAGATAAAGCTAAAACATGGCTACAAAATTTGATATCAGGATCCATTTGTGCTTGGGATGAAATGCAACAACAGTTTTTAAAGAAGTTTTTCCCATCTCATAGAACAAACTCTTTCAAAAGACAAATCACCACTTTCACTCAAAAACCAGGAGAAACATTTTACCAATGTTGGGATAGGTATCGAGACTTACTTAGTACTTGCCCTCATCATGGTTTTGAAACATGGAGATTGGTTTCACATTTTTATGAAGGGTTAACACCTAAAGATAGGCAAATGGTTGAATTGATGTGCAATGGAACTTTTGAAGATAAAGACCCTGATGAAGCAATGGAGTACTTAGACTTGTTAGCTGAAAATGCTCAAAATTGGGACACCGCGGGTACTTATGAGGCACCGAGTAAAACTCAACCTCATACATCTAGTGGAGGTATGTACAACCTTAGGGAAGATCATGACCTTCAAGCCAAGTTTGCATCTTTAGCTAGAAAAGTCGAGGCACTAGAATTGAAAAAGAGTGGTCAATTAAAATCTGTTGAAAACATTGCATGTCAAATATGTGAAACAAATGAACACTCAACCGATAACTGTCCAACCTTGCATTCTTTTAAGGAATGTCTCCATGAACAAGCCCATGCTTTAAATAGTTTCCAAAGGGCCAACCACAACCCATACACACAAACATACAACCCTGGTTGGAGAAATCATCCAAATTTTAGTTAGAAGAGTGAGAACAACAATGCACAAACTTCATAACCACCATTTCAAG
>SRLM01000265.1:195596-267066 GCA_015708895.1 Populus ilicifolia
TTTTAAAGATACTCTTGCAAAATTAACATCTGCTCTCAGTTTCCAAGAGAAAGGTAAGTTTCCTTCTCAACTATAACAAAATCCCATGGGGCAATACAATGCAAATGCAAGTAGTTCTAGAAGCCAACACATGGATCAAGTCAAATTAGTCACTACTCTTCGCAGTGGTAAGGTTATTGAAAAACCCTCTCTTGAATCTTATGAGAAAGATGATGAGTCAATCTCTGAGGGTAAGGAAGGGGTTGAATCTGAAAATTGAAAAGAAAAGACTGATTCTCCTCCAGCACTTCCATTTCCTCAGGCTATGACCAAACAAAGGAAAGTCAATCATAACTCTAAAATTTTTGAAACTTTCAAACAGGTAAGAATCAATATACATTTGCTGGATGCTATTAAACAGATTCCTTCCTATGCTAAATTTTTGAAAGATCTATGCACTGTGAAGAGGAAACTGAATGTGAAAAAGAAAGCCTTTCTAGCCGAACAAGTAAGTGCTGTTCTTCAGAACAATAATGCTTTGAAATATAAAGACCCTGGTTGTCCTACAATTTCTTGCTTTATTGGAGAGCATAAAATTGAAAGAGCCTTACTTGATCTTGGTGCTAGTGTGAATTTACTTCCATATTCAGTTTTTCAGAATCTCAATCTAAGTGAGTTAAAACCAACTTCTATAACTCTTTTACTTGCTGATAGATCTGTAAAAGTGCCTAGAGGAATAATTGAAGATGTGTTAGTACAAGTTGATAAATTCATTTATCCTGTGGATTTTGTTGTCTTGGACACACAACCTGTTGAGGCATGTAATTCATTTCCTGTTATTTTAGGATGTCTGTTTCTTGCAACTTCTAACACATTGATTAATTGTAGGAATGGACTGATGAAGCTATCATTTGAAAACATGACATTAGAGATGAATATTTTCAACATTTGCAAGCAACCTCGAGATGATAATGATTTACAAGAAGTAGATTATATTGACGAATTAGTTTATGATCAACTTGAATCTACTTTAAGTAAAAATAAGTTTGATGAACCGGAAGATTTGCAAATGATTTATTCTAAGGAAGAAATCATGGATGAAAAAAGCACCGAAAATATTGATGCGGATCTTTTGTCAACAGTTACAACAAATTCGACATCTGGCATCACACCAATCGATGATTAGTTTCTTAACGAATTGTTACTTTCTCTTAATCCATTGCCTTGGTATGATAAAAATATTAATTTTCTTACTTTAGGAGATTTGCCAGCTGATTGGATAGTAAAGACAAAGAAAAGTTTTTGAATGAAGTGAAGAAATTTTATGGTGATGACCCTAACTTATTAAAATATTGTCCTGATCAAATATTTCAAAGATTCATTCCCTACAATAAGGTAAGTAGTGTCATTAAACTTTGTCATTCTGAAGCATGTGGAAGTGATTTCTCGTCAAATAAGACTGCTACAAAAATCTTACAAAGTGGATTTTATTGGCCCACCATGTTCAAAGACACGCATGCATTCTGCAAAACTTGTGAAAATTGTCAAAAAGTTGATACTGGTCAAACAGTTTTGTTTTATAATTCTCAACTTCATGCATTCCTTAGAGAGCTAAGACCAAGATGGAGGAATTCTTATGGGGCCTGTGATATTGAGAATTCAATGAATGACAATGATTTTAAGGAAAATGAACNGTCATTAAACTTTGTCATTCTGAAGCATGTGGAAGTGATTTCTCGTCAAATAAGACTGCTACAAAAATCTTACAAAGTGGATTTTATTGGCCCACCATGTTCAAAGACACGCATGCATTCTGCAAAACTTGTGAAAATTGTCAAAAAGTTGATACTGGTCAAACAGTTTTGTTTTATAATTCTCAACTTCATGCATTCCTTAGAGAGCTAAGACCAAGATGGAGGAATTCTTATGGGGCCTGTGATATTGAGAATTCAATGAATGACAATGATTTTAAGAAAAATGAACATTGTTCGAAAGCTTACTTTGATAATTTTTCTAATGAAAATGAATCAACTGGTTTGAATGATTTTGTAGATAAAGGTTGATTATTTTATTTTTCTCACATTGTTTTTGTGTTTCTTTTTGAGTGATTTTTGCTAGTTTCTCTCACCTCGGTCAAATGGCGGATAACGGTACTCCGTGACTTAAGTCGATTCTTTTAGTTTCTCATAATAACTGATATTTGTATATACATTTCTGCAATTCTTTGAATCTCTCTTCCAATTCTGATTTGAAAATGGACACTAATCTTGTAAAATTGAAAAAGTATTTTCCCGCTCTACCTCAAAATGCGATTACAAAAATTTACCGTGCTAGATGTGCAAGATTGAGATTGTTAATGAATCATAGAATTCCTGAAGATATTCGCTGGTTGATTTAAGCAAAAGTCTGATTATCAGGTGAGTCCTCTAACTCCTTCATTTCACACATGCCTGGAACAGGTAAAAACACTTTTGCAAAGAAACGTCATGCAAAACGACTGAAAGTTTGTCATCGATGTGCTAGATGGACTTGTAATACACAATGTCGTTCTTTAGGAATGGTATCTATAAACCGTGAAGATAAAATACAATTCATTAAGGATGGCCTGAGTAAGGAGTCTTTAGATAACCTTCTATTGACTCTTGAGACGCATCCTAGTAGAGATGTGCATCGTGCAATTCATGATTTATAGCCGCTATTTCATAAAGAACATGATCGATTTAGTCTTGGGAATCTGACTAAAAAAGACCCTGTTTACCAGTTTTTAAGAAAACTGGATGGGAAGCCTATCCCCGACCCATAAAGGGCGTTTAAGCCATTCTTGGACATAAAACCAAGGGAAGATGTAAGCCACAATCATAACTACCTCTACATACACATACTCTTTGTGTCTTTTGGTTTTATTGTGTTTTGTTATTACTTATATTTATTTTAGTGTGTTCCAGGTTTGTCAGTGTTCGTTATTTCAGGTGATATCTTCTATGCTCTATCTTTTTACCTTTAAACATTGAGGACAATGTCTTCTTTTAGTTGGGGGGAGAGGGTAGTAGCTAAAAAAAACATGTGTTTTCTATTTCATAAAGCATGTGCAAAATGGTTGTTATTAGGATGGCAGAGTAAAGGAGCTCTTTTGTCAAAGTGACTCTTGAGACGCATCTTAGTAACCATTCATAACAAGGTCTATCATAATACTTCTTGAAATATTCAGATTTACAAACTCTTGCATTGTTATCACTTAAGTTTGCTCATATACTTGTTTAACATGTATTCTTAAACCTTAATTTACACACACACACACTTCAACATATGATTGTGGGTTGCATATTGGATTATTACATTATTTATGTTCTTTTGTTAAAGGTAACAACTAAGGGAAAGAGATAGTATATAATTAAAAAAAAAGAAAAAAAAAAGAGAGAGAAAGGAAAAAAAATGATAATAATAAAAATGTAGATAAGTTTGGTTTCGTAGCCTCCCTAACCTAAGCAATTAAGCCCGAAGGGGTGTTTTAACACCTAATACCCTAAAGTCAACTGACTTGGGAGCTATTGGCCCAACTTGTTACATGGGTTGAGGAGAAAAGCTTAAGAGAATCAAACATTGCACTATCTACATATCAGTATCTGCAACCCAAGTTACTAAGCTCGTAGGGGTGTTTTAACACCTAATGCCCTAAGACCAACTGGTCTGGGAGTCATTAGCTGAAAGCTCGTTACATGGGTTAATGATGCATGCTGTTTTAAATTATATGTATATTAAAAAAAAGACAAAAAATAATAATCTCAACCCAAGGAAGTTAACCTTAAACATTAGAACAAAAATTTTGTTTTCTTTCAAGAAAAGCCCCATGATTATGTATTGATACATTGAGCACAAAAGAAAGGTTTATGAATATCTTGTTAAGAAGTATTGAGCAAGTATATAAATCTAACAAGAGTTTGTTTATCTAGATAGAATAATGGAAGTTAAATGATGAATACCTTGCTTTGTGGAATTTGCAAATTACTTTTTTTTAACGCTTTGATTACTAGGGACTAGTAATAAGCTACTTAGGGGGTGTGATTAGTACTCAAAAGTGCATTTTTGTCATGGTTTTATATCATCATTTTACAATTGAAGTATCAATAACTCCTTTACTAAAGTACATTTTATAATAATTTATCTAATAATATAAGATACCTTTAATTTATGGTAAATATTCATTTTAAATGCAGGCCTATCACATAAATGAAAGGATTGATTGATGACTTTAAGAACTTCAATAGCAAAGGCAAAGAGATGGTCAAACTTAGAAAAGAGATGTCGGTGCAATCCAAACCGGAACACTGTTCGGTAATTGGGTCATATCTGGAGCTATAGATCTCAGATTTAAGTCTACTTTATATGGATGGAAAGGTAAGACACAAGCCTACAACTTTTATATGGAGCCTAAGATCTAAAAAGGTCATTTTCAAGTCTAAATTATTGCAACAACAAAGAAGCCCGAATCTGTCCTCCAGGCCGAGCACTGTTCAGTATTTTGTCCATATCTGGAGTTCTAGAAGTCGAAATGAGCTGAATCTTTTGCACAAGAAAGCTGAGACAATTGCCTAGAACTTTCATGTTTTCAAGTGGCTCTAATTTTGACGTCATCAATGATGTTTTGGGCAGACAAGAGAAGATAAGGATTGTCACCAAGTCAAGGGTTGGCCATCTACTCATCAATTAGTCATCAAATCAATAGTTCCCAATTTTGGCCTATAAAAGGAGGCATTTGCCATGCATTTAGGCATCTTGGTGTCCAGATCAAGATCATGCTCTTGTTTTCTCTCTTTGTATTCTTTATGCTTTGTTTTCATTAATATCAAGTTTATGCCTTTCATTTCCTTTCCTTTCTTTAGTTAACTTTTATGTTCTTATTTTGTTTATCTATTTTTCTTTCTTCCATTATGTCTAGCTAAGTTAATTATGTCAAGGTGAAAAGGTTACACTAATGGTGTAAGAATAAGTATGGTATAAACTTAATATGGACTTTAATGTTTAATACTAACATGTTTTATATTTGTTATCTTGTTCACTCTTTAATACTTTGCTTGTTAAATGACTAATCTTGATTTATGTTGTATAACAATTGGTACAACAAATGCTTGGCACTTTCATAGCTCAGACTATATGGTAGAACCGACACCTGAGCTGTGAAAGGAACTTGATCTGTTGTTAACATAAGTTATAATCATGAATGCTTGATGAAATTTACAAGTATTAGCATTAATTGAATAAGATTACTAACGTAATCATGTTAACAATCTATAATCTGATTGGAACCTCCTTTATGTGTGGTTTCCAATTGAACAATAAGAGTTTATACTATACTTGTTTGACATACCATTAGTGGAACCTCTAACCTTGACATTTGTTATTATCATTGTTAATCCTTACTTTAATATCTCATCATCATCATCATCATCTTCTTCTCTTTCTTTACTACTACTACTACTACTACTACTACTAATATTATTATCATTATTATTATTGTTGTTGTTGTTGTTATTGTTGTTATTGTTATTATTGTTGTTGTTGTATTGTTGTTATTTATAATTTGTACAATATCCACCCTGTGGTTCGACCCCGGTCTTGTCAGGTTATTTATTACTTCGACACTCCTGCACTTGGGAGAAGACATTAATCTTTTTGTCGTGTCACTTAGTTAGGGTATATTTAGGGTAATGTGTCTTCTCCTTGCACAATCAGTCCCTTACTCAGACTCCCATAGACCATAAGTTCCTAGTAACCATAATACTAGGTGGTGACTCCAAAAAATTAATCATAATTTTTCAACACACAAAACCCCTCATCAGGAGGCACAACAAGAACCTCCGCCATCGCCAAACGACGTCGTGCACCCTGCCATAAAATTCATGAATTTCTTCTCTTTCATGGTGACAAAGCCTACAACGGAAAGTTGTATGTTTTCTTGTAAAGTAAGGACTTAAAACTTTATCCATAATTCTAAGCTAATAAGAGAAGCATGGACAATTTCCTCTCTAGTTTCTCAAGGAAATATCGGTAAGATTTTCCTGAAATCCCCTCAATAGGATTGATTTTCCTCCAAAAGGTGTTTTCCATTAGAGTCTTGACCATCTCCTAAAATATCTCACAATGAATGGTCCAATGCCTCTAAGCAACATTATTATTCATCGGAGCCTCATCCTAATGATTAAAGCTACCATTTCAAGCAATCATGAAAGGATTGTGTTTTTTCTCTATCATGCATTATAAGCAATCAGCAACTGTAAGAGGAATTTTAAACCTTGAATGAGTAGTTCCCCCACTTGGTAAAAAAAAGGAAGTTATTCCAGATGGGGTAACAATTAACACAACCAAACCCTCAACTTAAGTTTATTGATTATTGCATGCCACGAAAACATTATCCTTATTACTTCATGACCATGCATAAAGATCAATATCTAAGTTATATTAAGAATAGATTTTATATATATATAGACATTTCTTTGGCATTTGTTAAGCATTGGAAAAGCAAATGAACACTGACACGTCAAATTAGCAATGACATATTCAATCACTACTAGAAATTCAACGAATACTAACATAATTACTACTATAATTTTTTTGTCAGTAATTTACTATGATATTTATTGATCAATTTAAATATGTCACTAACATTATTAGTACATATCAATAGAATTATTCTATCGGTATATATTGATAAAATTACTAATAAAATGTAAAGAATTTTGAAAAACAAAGCACTACGATGACATGAAAGTTTTTATGGGGGATTTTACTGATAAAATTACTAAGGGATTCAAACCGGGATCTCCATCCAGTGACATACCCACTTCATCAGCAAAATTGTTATTAGAATCACTGATAGAAATATTTCATTTGTAAACAATAATTTATCACTACGTTGCCAACCCTTCCCTATTTTTTCTTTTTCTTCCCCATCCCTACATTTAAACAAACTCCCCACTAAACTGCAAAGAACCACCCCTTAAAACATCTCTCACTTCTCAAAATAAATCATCCTTCTTTATTATGGATTTTGTCATTTTTTGTAAGTAAATCTATTTTTTTCAATTTGAACATTAAAATATCAATTTTATTATTGTTTATTTTTTTTTAGTATATGTATTTTGTTAGTGCATGTACATGTTTTATTGTTTTTTCTCAAACAAACATGTAGAATGAATGTATAATTTTGCACTTGTTATGGTTTGTTTTAGATTTTGTAAAATTATATTTATTAGTAGATTTTTGAAACTTAAGTCAAATTACTAAATTAAATATATTGTGATGAAATAAATAATAACTTGTTTAACAGGTTCATTTTAATTTTCATCAATGTTATTGCCGAGTTGTAATTTTCATAAATTTATGTGTATAAATTTGTATGGGTGTTGATAATTGATGATGAATATTTAAGAGAAGTTTTAAAGTAAGTTGGATAATCTTAAGCTAAACCAATATTTTTGTAAATTTATTTACTTAACATAATTAATTAACACATGTTGTCATCATTGTTTTATAGAGATTTGATAAAATTCATGGATGAAATGAGATTCATCTTAAGGGTTGCAAAGAATGGATCATTGTAATGGGGCTTGGGGTTTTAATAATTTCACAACATCTATTCCAATAAATTTTAGTGGAGACAATATTAGGGGTTCATGTAGGAAGTTTAAGAATAAAAATTTTCTACATCCAGGTATTGTAACGATGTATCTTCTATATAGAGTGTTCTTGAGGATTACCTATGTTGGTATACACAAGAACTATTTGTTTGTAATGAGAGCATGGTAGAAAGGTTGGTTGGGTTAATTTCTAGTGCTAGCAATGTGTATGGAGTTATAAATGACAACGGTAATCATTATAAAAATATGGTTATAGATGTAATAAGAATGAATCAAGGTAATGCTAGTTAATGTCCAATCATTAAAGAAGAACTTAATACAAACATGACTGGGTTTTTTTATGTGTTAAAAGATTCTAATGAACCATTATAGGATGGCTGCTGACATGACTAAAAGATTAATGTCTTCTTCCAAGTGCAGGAGTGTCGAAATAATAAATAATCTGGCAAGACTAGGGTCAAACCATATGGAGGTTGTATAAATTATAAATGACAATAATAACAACAACAACAACAACAATAATAATAGAAATAGTAGTAGTAGTAGTAGTAGTAGTTGTAGTAGTAGTAATAATAATAATAATAATAATAAAGAAAAAAAGGAGAAGAAGAAGAAAAAGATAAGAACTTTGAGATGGAATATTAATGTAAGGATTAAACAATAATAACAATAAATGTCAAGGTTAGAGGATCCACTAATGGTATGTCAAACAAATATAATATAAACTCTTATTATTCAATTGGAAACCACACACAAAGAAGGTTTTAATCAGATTATAAATTGTTAACATGATTAAATTAGTTATCTTATTTGATTAATGCTAATACTTGTAAATCGCATCAAGCATTCATGATTATAACTTATGTTAACAACAAATAAAGTTTTTTTCATAGCTCAGGTGTTGGTTATACCATATAGTATGAACTATGAAAGTGCCAAGTATTTGTTGTACCAAGTGTTATACAACATAAGTCAAGATTAGTCATTTAACAAACAAAGTATTAAAGAGTGAATAAGATAACAAATACAAAACATATTAGTATCAAACATTAAAGTCCATATTGAGTTTATATTATACTTATTTTTACACCATTAGTATAACATTTTCACCTTGACATAATACACTTAGCTAATCATAATAAAAGTAAGAAAAATAAATGAACAAAATAAAAACATAAATAAGATAAGAGTTAACTAAGTAAAGGAAAAGAAATGAAAGGCATAAACTTGATATTAATGAAAGCAAAGCATAAACATTACAAAAAATAAAAAGAGAGAAAGAAAAAACATGATCTTGATCTGGAGACCAAAATGCCTAAACGCATGGCAAATACCTTCTTTTATAGGCCAAAATTAGGAACTATTGATTTAATGACTAATTAATGAGTGGGTGACTAACTCTTGACTTGATGATAATCTTTATCTTCTCTTGTCTGCCTAAAATATTATTGATAACGTAAAAATTAGAACCACGTAAAACAAGAAAGTTGTAGAAAATTATCTCAGCTTTCTTGTGTAAAAATTTCAGGTCATTTAGATTTCTAGAACTCCAGATATGGCCAAAATACTGAACAGTGCTCAGGCTGGAGGACAGATTCGGGCTTCTTTGTTGTTGCTACAATTTAGACTTCAAAATGGCCTTTTCAGATCTTGGGCTTCATAGGAAAGTTGTAGGCCTATGTCTTACCTTTCCATCCATATAAAGTAGACCTAAATATGATATCTACAACTTCAAATATGACCCAAATATCATACAGTGTTCTAGTTTAGACTGTACCAACATCTCTTTTCTAAGTATGGCCATCTCCTTGTCCTTTCAATTTGAGTTATTAAATTCATCAATTAATCTTTTTAGTTATATGATAGGCCTGTATTTAAAATTATTATTTACCATAAATTAAAGGTATCTTATATTATTAGATATGTTATTATAAAACATGTTTTAGTTAAGGAGTTATTAATACTTCAAGTGCAACATGATGATATAAAACCTTGATAAAAATACACTTTTAAGTACTAATCATACCCCCCAACCAACTTATTACTAGTATCTAGTAATTAAAGTGTTAAAATAAAAAATTAATTTGTAAATTCCACAAAGCAAGGTATTCATTATTCAATTTCCATTAATCTATCCAGATAAACAAACTCTCATTAAATTTATATATCTGCTCAATACCTCTTAACAAGATATTATTAAACTTTTTTTATGCTCAATATATCAACACATAATTATAGGGCTTTTTTTGGAAGAAAATAAATTTTTTATTTTAATGTTTAAGGTTAACTTCCTTGGGTTGAGATTATTATTATTATTATTATTATTATTATTATTATTATTTAAATATATATACATATAACTTAAAACACCATGCATCTTCAACCGATATAACGAGCTTTCGGTTAATGACTCCTAGACTAGTTGATCTTAGAACATTAGGTGTTGAGACACCCCTACAAGCTTAGTAACTCAAGTCGTAGATACTAATATATAGATAATGCAATTAAACTTTTTTCCTCAACCCATGTAACAAGCATTAGGTCAATAGCTCACAAGTTAGTTGACTTTAGGGTATTAGGTGTTAAAACACCTGTTTGAGATTAATTGCTTAGGTTAGAGAGGCTACGAAACCAAACTTATCTATATTTTAATTATCATCATTTCAATTTTTTTTTCTTTTTTTTGTGTTTTTCTAATTATATATTATCCTTTTCCCTTTGTTATTACTTTTAACAAAAGAACATAAACAATGTAATAATCCAATATGCAACCCACAATCATGTGTTAAAGTGTGTATGTTTAAATTAAGATTTAATAATACATGTTAAATGAGTATATGACCAAAATTAAGTGATAACAATACGAGAGTTTGTAAACCTGAATATTTCAAGAAGTATTATGATAGACCTTGTTACGAATGGCTACTAAGGTACGTCTTAAGAGTCATAAAACTTCTTCTTTACTCTATCATTATAGTAACAACAATTTTGCACATGTTTTATGAAATAGAAAACACAGTCAGTTTTTTTTTTAACTACTATCCTCTCCCCTAACCAAAACAATACATTATCCTCAATATTCTAAGGTAGAAAGATAGAGTATAGAAGATATCACCTAAAATAATGAACACTAACAAACTTGAAACACACTAAAACAAATATAAGAAACAACAAAACACAATAATAAAACCAAAAGACACAAAGATTCACAAATGAAGGCTCAAATCCAATCTAAGCTTTTTATGACTTTTCTTAAATGACCAATTTATACGACTCATGAAGGGATAAATTACAGAAATGAAAGATTGTAATTGGTCAATCAATTGCTCACCAGTAGCAGCAGAGATTATGACTTGTTGTGCTGAAGATGTTAGGAATTCCTATTCCACGGCATGATCAAGAAAAGATAACAACTTATCATAATAACCATTAGCATTTAACAGACCTATAGGTTTATGGTGAATGTGCAGTTGGGCCTAAGAGAAAATATGAAGGATCTCTTCCAATATACCTAGACCACCTAGTAAAGCAATGAAGGCATCAACATGGTTAAACATTGGATTCATTCGAGCTGACATTGTGAAGACCTGAAGTTCCTCTCCAATTGTTTTTCTAATAATGTCCTCTTGTGCTAAAGTTTTAGGAACAACCCCAAAACTTAACTACCTTCTAAAAATACAACTATTGACACACCTCCCATTAACCCAAGATTGTCTCCCTCATACACTAAATGAATCTCTCTCTCAACTAGCACCTGACCAAGATGATTTACTAATTCTAAAAACTCCTTTTCTTTTCCAAGACTAGATCCACTGAAAACACAAATCTTTCCTTCGTTTTATATCCAAGAACGGTTTAAACACCCTGTATAGGTTAAGGATAGGTTTCCTATCCAGTTTTCTTAAAAACTGGCAAACAAGGTCTTTTTTAGTCAGATTCTCAAGACTAAGTCGATTATATTCTTTATGAAAATGGAGCTATAAATCATGAATCGCATGATGCACATCTCCACTATGATGTGTCTCAAGAGTTAATAGAAGATTATCTAAAGACTCTTTGTGCTTTGAAATAAATCCCACCTTTTGATAATTTTTATAAGTTTTGCAGAATACATGTGATTGCTTGAATATGGTGGGCTAGCAAAATCCATAATACAACTAAAAGATTGATGTCTTCTCCCAAGTGTAAGAGTGTCGAAGTAATAAATAACCTGACAAGACCGGGGTCGAACCACAGGGAGGTTAATTGTACAAATTATAAACAACAACAATAGTAATAATAACACCAACAATAATAGTAGTAATAGTAATAATATTAATAATACTAGTAGTACTAATACTAGTAGTAGTAATAGTACTAGTAGCAGGAGTAGTAGTAATAACAATAATAAAGGAAAAGAAAAAGAGGAAGAAGAAGAAGAAAAGTTGATGATAACTTTGAGATGGAAAATTAACGTAACAATTAAACAATAATACCAAACAATGTCAAGGTTAGAGGATCCACTAATGGTATGTCAAACAAGTATAGTATAAACTCTTATTATTTAATTGGAAACTATACACAAAAGAGGTTCCAATCAGATTATATATTGTTAATATGATTACATTAGTCATCTTATTCAATTAATGTTAATACTTGTAAATTTTATCAAGCATTCATGATTATAACTTATGTTAACAACAAATCAAGTTCCTTTCATAGCTTAGGTGTCGGTTATACCATACAGTATGGGCTATGAAAGTGTCAAGCATTTGTTGTACCAATTGTTATACAATATAAATTAAGATTAGTCATTTAACAACCAAGTATTAAAGAGTGAACAAGTTAACAAATATAAAACATGTTAGTATTAAACATTAAAGTCTATATTAAGTTTATACTTCACTTTTTCTTACACTATTAGTGTAACCTTTTCACCTTGACATAATAAACTTAGCTAGACATAATGAAAGAAAGAAAAATAGATAAACAAAATAAGAGCATAAATAATATAAGAGTTAACAAAGCAAAGGAAAATAAATGAAAGGCATAAACTTGATATTAATGAAACCAAAGCATAAACATTACAAAAAATACAAAGAGAGAAAGCAAGAGCATGATCTTGATCTGAACACCAAGATGCCTAAATGAATGGAAAATGCCTCCTTTTATAGACCAAAATTGGAAACTATTGATTTCATGACTAATTGATGAGTAGGTGGCCAACTCTTGACTTGGTGACAATCCTTATCTTCTTTTGTCTGCCCAAAACGTCATTGATAATGTCAAAATTAGAACCACTTAAAAACATGAAAGTTGTAGGGAATTATCTTAGCTTTCTTATGTAAAACACTAAATAGTACTCAGGCTAGAGAACATATTCGGGCTTCTTTGTTGTTGCAACAATTTGGACTTGAAAATGGCCTTTTTAGATCTTGGGCTCCATAGGAAAGTTGTAGGCCTATGTCTTACCTTTCCATCCATATAAAGTAGACCTAAATCTAAGATTTGTAGCTCCAGATATGACCAAATTATCAAACCATGTTCCGGTTTGGATTGCACCGATATCTCTTTTCTAAGTTTGGTCATTTCTTTATCTTTTCAATTTCAGTTCTTAAATTCATCAATCAATACTTTCATTTATGTGATAGGCCTGCATTTAAAATGAACATTTACCGCAAATTAAAGGTATCTTATATTATTAGATATATTATTATAAAACATACTTTAGTTAAGGAGTTATTGATACTTCAAGTGCAAAATGGTGATATAAAACCTTCATAAAAATACACTTTTAAGTATCAATCAATCCACTTTGTAAGATTTCTACAATTCTTTTTTTTATGAGAAAAGATCCCTATGTACCTTAGAGTAATAAAATTTAATGACATTAGTTACCTCGTTATTGGGAATGCATCTTTGAAATATTTGATCAGGACAATAATTAAATAAGTAAGGGTCATCCGAATAAAAATTTTACACGTTACTCAAAAGTTTTCTTTTGTCTTTGGTACTCTACTGAGCTGGCAAAAATCCTGAAGTAAGAAAATTGATATTTTTAGCAAACCAAGGTATTGAACTAAGAGACAATAGAGATTCATCAAGAAAATAATCATCAATTGGTGTGATGTCGGGTGTCAAATCTATTATCACTTTTGATAAAAGATCTGCATCAATATTTTTTGTGCCTTTTTCATCCTTGATTTCTCCTAGTTAGTCATGGTATGAGGAAATGGAAATGTTAATGGGAAATCATTCTTTTCTTTGCAATGTTCAGATTCAACCCCTTCCTTACCCTTAGTGAATGACTCATCATCTTTCTCACAAGATTCAAGAATTGATTTTTGAATAACCTTACCAATACGAATAATGATGACTGATTTGACTTGACCTATGTGTTGACTTCCAGAACTACTTGCATTTGCATTGTATTGCTCTTTGGGATTTTGTTGTAGTTGAGATGGAAACTTACCTTTCTCTTGGAAACTAAGAGCAGATATGAATTTAGCAAGAGTATCTTTAAAATCTATTACACTTTGAGCAAGTTGAGAGTTGAATGTCTCTTGCTTTTCAATAAATACATACAAAGTTTTTTTAAAATTTCTTGTAGGAGGTGAAGCATAAGGAGGTGTATATCCATGAGAATTTTGAAAATTATGGTGTGTCTGAAACTATGGTTATGAAGTTTGTGCATTATCATTCTTCTAATTGAAATTTGGGTGATTTCTCCAACTAGGGTTGTATGTTTACAAGTACAGGTTGTGGTTGGCCTTTTGGAAAATATTTAAAGCATGGGCTTGTTCATAGAGACATTCCTTAAAAGAAAGCAAGGTTAGATAATTATTGGTTGAGTGTTCATTTGTTTCACATATTTGATACACAATGTTTTCAACAGATTTTAATTGACCATTCTTTTTCAATTCTAGTGCCTCGACTTTTCTAGCTAAATATGCAAACTTGGCTTGTAGGTCATGATTTCCTTGAGGTTGTATATACCTCCACTAGATGTATGAGGTTGAGTTTTGCTCGGTGTCTTATAAGCACTTACAATGTCTCAATTTTGAGCATTTTCAACTAACAAGTCTAAGTACTCCGTTGCTTCATCAGGGTCTTTATCTTTAAAAGTTTCATTGCATAGCAATTCAACCATTTGCTTATCTCTAGGTGTTAACCCTTCATAAAAATGTAAAATCAATCTCCATGTTTCAAAACCATGATGAGGGCAAGTACTAAGCAAGTCTCAATACCTATCCTAATATTGGTAAAATGTTTCTCCTCGTTTTTGAATGAAAGTGGTGATTTATCTTTTTAAAGAGTTTATGCTGTAAGATGGGAAAAACTTCTTTAAAAATTATTGCTGCATTTCATCCTAAGCACGAATGGATCCTGGTCTTAAATTTTATAGCCATATTTAGCTTTATATTTTAATGAAAAAGAAAAAAGTTTTAATCTAATGATGTTCATGCTACAATTTGAATCATTATATGTGTTGTAGACCTTCTCAAATTCCCTTAAATGCAAGTATGAATTTTCCAATTCTAATTCATGAAAAGAAGGTAAAAGTTGAATAATATCTGGTTTAAAATTAAAATGAGATGTATTGGAAGAAAAAACTATGCATGATGGTGCATTTATTCTTATGGTATTCATGCGGTCTCTAAGTGTTTTAACACGGTTATTCTTATTATTCTCATTATGAAGTGATTGATTATCTTCTTTACCATATTTTCTGAAAATGATGAGGATACCCTATAAAGTTTATCACTTGATGTACATGATCGTGTTCTCATGTATATGTAGGAATAGAATAAAATGAAAAAGAAAATAAAAGAAGAAGAAACAAAGTTATATACAAGAAAAGTTAAAAGAGAAAATAAAATAAATACTATAATTTATACATGAACTTACCTCCCCTGCAACAACGCCAAAAACTTGACACGACTAAAAGATTGATGTCTTCTCTTAAGTGTAGGAGTGTTGAAGTAATAAATAACTCGGCAAGACTGGGGTTGAACACAAGGAGGTTAAATATATAAATTATAGACGACAATTATAACAATAATAACAACAACAATAATAATAACAATAACAATAATAATAATAATAAGAACAACAACAACAACAATAATAGTAAAGAAAAAAAGGAGAAGAAAAAGAAGATGAGAACTTTGAGATTGAATATTAATGTAAGGATTAAACAATGATAATAATAAATATCAAGGTTAGAGGATCCACTAATGGTATGTCAAACAAGTATAATATAAACTTTTATTATTCAATTGAAAACCACACACAAAGGAGGTTCCAATCAGATTATAAATTGTTAACATGATTACATTAATCATCTTATTCGATTAACACTAATACTTGTAAATCTCGTCAAGCATTCATGATTATAACTTATGTTAACAACAAATCAAGTTCTTTTCATAGCTCAGGTATCGGTTATACAATACAGTATGAACTATAAAAGTGTCAAGCATTTGTTGTACCAAGTTTTATACAATATAAATCAAGATTAGTCTTTTGTGTGTGTGTGTGTATTCCAACAAGTTATGAACATATCACTTTAAAAGGCTTGAAATAAATATCATCGAGACAATCTACAAAATTGAGCTGATATTCCCTTCATTATTTTTTGATTCAATAGAGCATTTACCCAGATATTTATTGTTGAGGTAAAAGTTAGAGGACCAGTCTAGTATAAATAGATGTATCTATTTGAGATGTTAGCTATTATAGATGCAATGTACTTGGTAAGGTATTTTCATTGTTTTTTATTTGAAAATATTTGTTTAATTCTATGCAACTACTTGTTCAATCATTAGAAAAAGGTTAAGAACAAGTTGTATGTTGAGGCTTCGATATGTGAACCTATATTGCTAAAGAGATCTCAATATTTATCTCGTAGAATTTTAAATCTCATTTAAGAATAAGGATCAATCACGTTCTACAATATGATGATTGTGGTAAAGTTTTGTCCGGTGGGAACTTGTCAATATTACCCAATTCAGAATGACTCATACCTAAAAATATCATAAGGGGAAGATATTTATTTGACATAGAGTTAAAACAAGCACACAATTATATTCTATATAATTATGATAAGCTGAAATCTTTTATTCAATAAATATCTACTACTTAAACTTGGTTATAAATATACTATTTATATATTGTAATATCATAAACTTATATAATTTTGAAAATCTTATAGGCAACATTCATAATATTTACTATTTAATAACTCATGGGTGACCGAATCCTAAATCTTTCAATTACATGATAAACAATTTTTTACATGGTTCAAAACACATATAAGTGCTACTATAAACTCATTATTTCTTGCAAGTTACTGTATTTCATTATAGAATTCTCATTTACTTTTCATTGTTGTACTTGATATACAAGGTTTATCAATTAGGAAGGGTTGTTAGTATTTCATTATCTTTATTAAGCTTGGGTCTTAATGAAAAAGTTGAGTGCTACAACGAGTATTTTGTATGTGGATATGTATTTTATACTAAAGATATGGGCATGGAAGAAAGATATATAACAATTGTGTTTATGTTAAGGGATCAATATGTAGTAAGTTTGAAGTTGACTATTATGATAAATTAGAATAGATCTTCGAATTGTAATATCATAGCAATAGAGGAATCAGAGTAAATTCCTACTATGGTCTAGTCAAAATTAACTCAAAAGCTAGACTCTACAATGTAAATAATATCTTTCTTTTTACAAAACAATTCTAAAAAGTTTATTACACATATATCCCTTCTTTTAAAAAGGATCAATTAAGAATTTATTAGTTATCTATTTTAAAAACAAAACCCAAGGGTCATGTTGAGGTTATTCAAGATAAGAACAAAGATATAAGTGTGGGAGATAATGTTTTTCAAGTTAGTGAGTTGGGTAAAATATATCGAGTTGCTTCATTGATTGACTTAAAAGAAAATTCAAATTTTAGCGTCTTTGATGATAGTCTTATTGATGTTAAAGTAGAGGAGTTGAATGTTGTTCTAAGCTCCAATGAATAAGCACAAGTTGAAGAGAGATGATAATGATATCAACATTAAATATAGCAATGGAGCTAATGACGATTTAATTGAAGAAGAAGAAGAAGAAGAAGAAGAAGAATAAGAAAATTCTAACTAAGTATCAAAACACAAAAGTGTAAAGGTGATTAATACTTAAAAGTGTAATTTTATCAAGGTGTTATATCATCGTTTTGCATTTAAAGTATCAACAACTCTTTAACTAGAGCATGTTTTATAAAGGCAAGTTTGATAATATGAGATACCTTTAATTTATGGTAAATGCTCATTTTAAATACAGGTATTCTCATAATTTAAAGGATTGATTATTGTGATTAACTATTGAAAGTGAAAGGACATAGAAAAAGCTAAGCTTACGAAGGAGATGCCAATTCACTTCAAATTCGAACACTATTCAGTCATCGGATTATATCTAGAGCTATAGATCTTGGATTTCATATTAATTTATATGGCTGGAAAGATAAGAAATAGGCCTACAACTTTCTTATGTATGAAAAGACCTAAATTTTTCATTTTCAAATTTAAAGTTTGGCCACAAAAGAGAAGTGTGAATTTATCTTGCAATCCAGCCCAAACACTACTCATAATTTTACCTATAACTGGAGTTATAAAAGCCCAAATAATCTGAAATTTGGTGGGTGGAAGGAAACGATAATTTTCAATAACTTTCATGAGAGGACCAGCTCAAATTCGGATGGTGGAAATGAGATTTCATCCAGACAAGAGCATGAGGGCTATCCACCATATTTACCAGTAGCACTGCTCAGTATTTTAGATATATTTTGATCTGTAGTACTCCAAATAATCTGAAATTTAGTGGGTGGAAGGAACAGATAATTTCCAACAACTTTCATGCAGAACACTTTGCTAAATTCTGATTGCATCAATGTCAATTCAGTTGACCAAAATGCTTGAGTGATACTGTCCACCAAGTCCATTAATCAATACTTAGCTACTACATCAATTATCAATTACCATATGAATAATTCTAAATTTTAGCCTATAAAAGGAGATATTTGTTATTCAATCGGGCATCTTGTTTTCTATATCAAGATCATGTTTTTGCTCTCTCTCTTTATATTTTTGTAATGCTTAAGTTTTGCTTTCATTAATCTCTTGTTCATCCTTTTCATTTTCTTTACTATACTTAGTTAACTTATATCATGTTTATGTTCTTATATTGTTTCTTTAAGATTTTCTTCTTCATAATATCTAGCTAAGTTAATTATGTCAAGGTGAAAAGGTTTCACTAACAGTGTTGGGATAAGTATAATATAAACTCAATATGGACTTCAATGCTTATATCCTAAACAACTTGCTATTAATATGTCTTATTATTTTTATCTTATTAATTTTTAATACCTTACTTGTTAAATGGTTAATCTAGATTTGTGTTGTATAACACTTGGTACATCAAAAACTTGATCCTTCATAGTCTTCAACCGACATCATTATTATGAGAGGAACTTAATTTGTTGTCAATATAAGTTAGTAAATAAGATGATTAATATGATCATGTTAATAATTAATAAAGAGTTTATACCTTACTTATATCTAATAGTATTAGTGTATCCTCTAACCTTGACATTTGTTTTTATCATTGTATAATCCTCACATTGATCTTACATCTCAAAGTCCTCTTTAACTCATCTTCTCCACCATCATCGTTGTTGTTATTGTTGTTGTTCTTATTATTATTATTATTATTGTTATTATTAATTTATATAGTTAATTTTCATGTGATTTGACCTCCGTCTTGCCTGGTTATTTATTATTTTGACACTCCTGCACTTGGGATAAGACATCAACTTTTTAATCGTGTCAAAAGGAATTTTCTATAATGTAATATTATGGATGAAATTTTGTACAAAGAAATATTTATGTTATAATTGTTATGTTTACTATTGTTGTTGTGTTATGCAGACAGTTTTCAATTTAAGTCTTTGTAGGGAGGATAGATAGGCAATACAAACACAATTTGTCATGCACTGTACACATTATCGATAGATTTACAAACATAATTATGCTGTTGGTATTTTCTAGAGAGTTATAAAATACTTACTAAATATGCCTTCATCATTGTTGTCAATATAAATGGAATCATTCCATGTGTATTTTTTAGAGAGTTGTAAAATATTTACTATATATACCATAATCACCAATATTGGTATAGACAAAATGATTATATTGGTGTTTTCCAAAGGCAATGGTAACTTTTCACCTCCACATTGCTAATGGAATGACTGACGGCCTATGTTTGTTGGTATTTTTCAAAGATAATAGGAACTATTCATCTTCAATGTCAATGAAGTCCTCTAAATCACTAATGGAATGCAAATTCCAAAGCATAACTGATCAATGCATTTCTAACCGTGTGTACTTATTTCACATTACGGATAAAATTACTGACACAGTAAAATTCTAGAAGGCTTTTGAAAAAAAATTGTGCAAAATGAAAAATTCAAAATGAATGCACTAATAGAATAACCAACAGATAAATTAAAAATAATATTATTTAATAGTTCATTGGTGATTCTATTAGAAAAAACATAATATAAATCTCAACTAGAGCCCCTTCATTTTAATTTTTTCTCTCCTTCGTTTCTTCCATTTTCAATCTGAAATCTCTCTATTTTTTTATTTTTTTTCTTTTAACCTATATTTGTGGTTTTATCTCCATCTTCAAAATTTCAAAGGTATGTATTGTGATTCAATTTACTTAATATATTTTTGTTTTATTAACAATAAATTTTTGTTTCTTCTTTGCTTTGTTTTGTATTATAAGTAGATAAAGTTTAAATATAAACAAATTATTAAAGTAAGCATTTTTCATTCCTAAAGGCTATAGTTTTTTTTTAAAAAAACATTATTGCCTATTTTATTGTTTTTATTGCAATAATAATTGATTATTTTGTTGAATTTTAATTGTTATTATTGAATTTGCGGTATAAATGTGAATTTGCAATATAAATATGAATTGAATATATAGGATTAAATTTAATTGTTTTATCTCAATGTTATTATATATATTGCATAGTAAAGTGTTTGATTATTTCCATGAATTTTAATTGTTATTGTTAAATTTGTATAGATATTAGTTGAATATAGAGAATTAAATTTTATTTTTTCTTTTATTTTATTGTTGAATTTGTATAGATATTAGGTTATATATAGGATTTTTTTTCTCTATTTTATTGTTTGAAACATTATATTGTCATTATAAAAATGAGATGAAATTGAAAAATACAAAATTTCTAGTATAAATAAAATAAAACCAACTAGTTTGTGACATATATATTATCAATATTTATATGTTTGAAAGTTTTGGGTAGTCTTTAGTATAAGAGAGGTGTTGTTGAATTTTTTAAAATAATCGAATTTGATTATGTAATTATTCATCCAATTTATATAGATGTGTATAATGAAATCAACAACATATGGTCTCAACTAGTTCTTCTAGTAGCGAGGATAATGTGTTTTTAAGTGCTAACCAAGAAGAGGCACCTGTGGCAACTCACGACACTGCATTTTCCAGTGCAGAGGCGGTGTGCATTCATAACAGGGTCAATTCCCCTGTAAGTATGAGGCATATTGGAAAAATGACATTTCAATGTAAGTTTGTTTTGGCTTTAGTTTTTTTTTTTTACTTATACTGTAATTTGTGAACAACTGATTAATATTTTATGAATTTTATTTATTTTCAGGTTACAAACATTGAGGCCACCTGAGTAATAATATCAGCATTTAAATCATTGGTGGAGATTCTATTATTTCAATAGAGCTAGGTTTGTATACATCTTGATTGGAAACCTTATATCGATGCTTGGTTTTGAAGATTTGAGGTTAGTGTTAACTTCAAATTTGATTTATGTTTTATGTTACATTGAAATTCTAGATTTATTTTTAATAAATTATTTTTACACCGAACAAATTCGAGGGGGATAGCACTTATGACAATTTTGCAAGGAGAGAGTGGGAGAATCACGCAACAACTAGGTAACATAAACAAATATACAATATTTCTTTAAAGAAAATTTATATTTTAAAATATAATTTGTTATTAACACATGTAAAATTTGTTGATGGAAGTACGTTGCATGAATTTTGTTATGAAGCATAGAAAAAAGCCAAAAAAAATGCTAGAGATAATGGTTGCAGTTTGGAAGGATTTCAGGCCACCATGCATACCATCCACATCAGGGAGTCCATTCCGTTCATTGCACATGCGAAGTGGATGGTAAGATTAATTTTAATGAAATCTATCATTAATTTATTTATTTTTATTTATAAATATATTTAACTTGTAACATTTTTTTTCTTACAGGCTATATCTCTTGAACATGAGCTAAGCTCAATGGAGCTATTTGTAGAGACGCACGTACAGAGTGAAGACTACTAAAGGATGTGCAATAATTCATCAACATATAATAGTCGGTTGAGAGAGAAAGATGAGGGCAATCTATCAACTCACCCAGATTTTGATTTTGATGGAGGCAGGATCGTTTAATGGACTCGATATAAATCAGGTGTACAAACTCTCTAACATTATGGCCGAGAACTTGCGGGCGGCCTATAGTATCTTAACTATTAGGAACTCTTAATCAGTATCGAACACCTAGTTGAAAAGATCGTGGCCTTGAACAACACATGACTCATTTTACCAAGCAATATCAACAACACTTGGTGAATTATGAACAACTCCACTAGGTGTTTATAAAGATGAGATCATAAATGGGTGACACATGTGCGCCTTTTTTAATTGTGTGGTCCTAGAAATGACCAATCTCCTCCTCCTCCTCTAGAATCACCATTGCTCTAGTTTAATTTTTATTTATACAAATAAAATTGTAAAGAATATTTGGATTTTTTATTATTCAATTTTATTTTTGCATATTTTAATTTTATACAATTTTATTTGTTAAATTATTTTATTATTATTCTATATAATTTTATATTAATTATTCAGTACAATTTTATTTTTTAAATATTTTTTAATTATTAGGGATGAAATTATAGATGAAATAAATCCGTTAGTATTTTTTAAAGAGTTGTAAAATATTTACTGCATATGCTATAATCATTGACATCATTATTTCATCGATGATTTACCGATAACAATACAAATGAAATCATTTTGTCGGTATATTCCCAACTTTAGACAATAAATGCCTATCTAGTATTGGAAGATTATATTTCTCAAGAGACATTGCAGTAGTGTTAAAAAGCACATTAAGCTCATACAAAATGTAGTTTTGTAACTCAGCATGTGATAATTTTAGTTTTGGCTTTCTTATGTTGATTAGGATGGTATATGATATCATCATACTTTGAACGACAACATTTAAGAAAGAAAACTTTTGGATCGAAAACTTCATAAAAAATGATGATACTAACAAAAAGTTGTTTAAGTTTTATAGATGTGGCACTTGCAACAGTTTTTTTAAAAAAACTTCCCCCTATTCTTTATAATCACCTAGAAGTCCTAGGTCTTGCTAGCAAGTAAAAATATTTGTTTAAGCTGTAAAGATGTGGCACTTGCAACAGTTTCAAGAAAAGCTTCCCCTTATTCTTTATCATCACCTAGAAGTCATAAGTCTTGCAAGCAAGTAAAAATGTTTGTTTAAGTTGTAAAGATGTGGCACTTGCAACAGTTTCAATAAAAGCTTCCCCCTATTCTTTATCATCACCTAGAAGTCCTACGTCTTGCAAGCAAGTAAAAATGTAGAATAAACAACTCCATAAACATTTCTTAGTTCTCTGAAGCTTAAAGCTCCTTTCACATGATTTAAAAGTAAAGTAACAAAATATAGTTTTGCAATAGCAGGGTGGACATACACCACATGACCAAGAGAAAATCCTTTTGATATAGGTATGTATTTTAACACAACTAAAAGATTGATGTCTTCTCTTAAATGTAGAAGTGTCAAAGTAATAAATAACCTGGTAAGACTGGACTCAAACTACAAGGAGGTTAAATATATAATAATAAAAAAAAATAAAGAGAGCTTTGAGATTTGATATTAATAAAAGGATTAAACAATAATAAAAACAATTATCAAGGTTAAAGGATTCACTAATAGTTTTTTAAAGTATAATTTTTATTACTCAACAGAAACCACACATAAAAGAGGTTCCAATCAGATTATAAATTGTTATCATGATTACATAAGTTATCTTATTCGAATAACACTAATACTTGTAAATATTGTTAGGTATTCATGATTGTAACTTATGTTAACAACAAATCAAGCTACTTTCAAGCACATGTATCGGTTATACCATACGGTTTATGCTATGAAAGTGCCAAATTTTTGTTTTACCAAGTTTATACAACATAAATCTAGATTAACCATTTAACAAACACAATAAAATATCAAAACATGTTAATATCAAACATTAAAATTCATATTGAGTTTACACTGTACTTATTCTTACACTATTAGTGTAACCTTTTCATCTTGACATAATAAACTTAGCTAAACACAATGAAAGAGAGAAAAATAAATAAACAAGATAAGAACATAAATAAGATAAAGTTAACTTAGTAAAGGAAATGAAATGAAAATGATAAATAAGAGATTAATATAAACAAACTTTAAGTATTACAAAAATATAAAGAAAGAGAGCAAGAACATGATCTTGATATGAAAACCAAGATGCCTAAATGTATGAAAAATGACTCTTTTTATAGGCTAAAATTTGAAACTATTGATTTGTAGACCAATTGTTAAATAGGTGGTTACATCTTAACTTAATGACTATCCTTATCTTTTTGTCTCCACAAAACGCCATTACTAACATCAAATGTTTTTCTAAGTATTTTCTTGTCATAAACCTCTTTTATTCTGGCTTTATAAATTCTTAAATTTTTATATGTATCATTTTTTTATTTCCTTAAGCTTATTTATTTGTAATTTTTATAAGTGACTAACATCATCAATGTTTGAATTGAAAGCTTTAATAGCCCAATACACTTTATGTTTAAGTTCCACTTGCAAGTGACAAGGTTTTTCATAGATTAGTCTATAAGGTGACATACCTAATAATGTTTTATAAGTAGTTCGATAAATCTAAACTATATCATTAAGTCATAAAGCTAGTCTTTCCTATTAAGGTTCACTATTTTCTCCAAGATTTGTTTGACCTTCCTATTACTAAGCTCTACTTGTCCATTTTTCTGAGAGTGATAAAAAGTGACAACTTTATATGTGATTCCATGTTTCTTCATTAAATACTCGAATGACTTATTGCAAAAATATGTTCCACCATTACTTATCATGACTCGAGAAATTCTAAATCAACACAAAATATTTTATTTAAAAAACTTTATCATTATGTTGTGATCATTGTTTCAACTTAGAGTTGACTCTATTCATTTTAAAATATAATTTAATATGACAGTAAATCCACTTTATAAGATTTAAAGGCATCATGTGATATTTTAAAATAGATCCCAACTTTTAACAATTTTCACAAATCTTGCAGAAACATGTGAGTCCTTAACATAGTGGGCTAGTAAAATCTACCTTGTAAAATTTTTGCAGTTGTCTTTTTTTTTATGAGAAATGACCTCCACATGCCTCAAAATGATGAACTTTAATAACACTACCTACCTCATTGTCAGGAATATATCTTTAAAATATTTAATCAGAACAATATTTGAATAAATAAAGATTACCTTAATAAAAGTTCTTCACTTCATTTAAGAACTTTTTTTTATCTTATGTACTCTAATAAGTCGATAATTATCCTAAAACAAGAAAATTCTAACATGCTACCAGGGAAGCAGATCTCCAACATTTCCCACCTTGAGTGAGAAGACCACATAGAAGCAGGTCCACACATGAGAAAGACCACTCCAATCTACAGTGTTTACTTTTAATGGCAACAAAAATTTACTTGGGCCTTTTAGTTTTTTTTTTTTTTGTAATTAGGTGCTTTTAGCTTTGATTTTTGGTTAATTTTAGGTTTGATTGAGGGTAATAATACAATTTAGTATTTAAATAATTTTTAAAAAAAAAATATTAGTTTTTTGAAACCACCATGCATTTTAGACAGGACCTTCAACCTTTCTAATGATTAAAAATAAGTTTTTATTGATTCATTTTATTCTTTGTTGTTTCCTTTTCTATTATTGATATCAGGTGTCATTCAAATGTGATTGATTTATTGCTAGTTATCATTTTTTTCTCTCTTTATTTCTCTCTTTAACCCTAAAAAATTGTTATTGGTATTTCAAATTCAATTCTTTTAATTTTTATTTTTGTATTCTTTTATTTTACCTTTAATTAATTTTTTTTTAATTTAACCCTTAAATCTTAATTTGTATATATAATAATTTTTATTCAATTCCTCTACTTTTAATTTCTTATTTCTTTCTTTATTTTTTTGTTAAAGCTTTTATAACTCTTAATTTTATCTTTCAAATCAAGTTTATGATTTTTATTTTTCCAATAATAATAATAATGATTTCAATTTGGTCCCTCTTCTTTTGTTTTTGTTTTTGTTTTTTTTTATTAGCCTTTTTATCAAAGTTTTTATATTTTTCAATTTTATCTTTCAAATCAAGTTTATAATTTTTAATTTTCAATAATAATAATAATTATTCTAGTAATAGTAGTAGTAATAATAATAATAATAATAATTAAATTAGTAATAATAATGATGATGATGATGATGATAATAATAGTGGTGGTGATGATGATGTTAATAATAGTAGTAATGATAATAATAATAGTATTAGTAGTAGTAATATAATGATTAATATATCATGTAAAAATATACAAATACTTTTAATTCAAAAATAAATAATTTTTTAATGTTAAAATATTCATTAAACTGAAGTGGTGAATACAAAAGGTACTACTAAGATTTTTCCTTCCATTTTAGTTGTCTCTGATATTTCACAAATATTCATAAAAGAAATACTTGAACAATATATGTCACATGTGTGTACAGTACCTAACGAGATGACTAGTTGATATAAATCAATAAGAAAGTAATTTGAAGTGACAGTACTATATATATAAATCCTCATTTGCTTGCGAACTTCTTCAGTCAGGGGCAAGTAACGTCACTTCAACTTATAACATAACTAGATTGATGCTCGTGATTTGCCGTGAATCTGGTCAATTTCTTTACAGCTGAAAAAAATAATGTCAATGTATTATTATTATATTTTAAGAAGGAAAAACAATTAACGACTTGATATAATTAAAAAAAACTAAAAAACTAATAATTATCAAACTTTATGGAGAAAAAAAATTATAAAAAAATATTAAAAAAAACACTGGAAAAACCAAACAAGTTTGTCAAAACCTACAAGTAATATCATTTCAAACCTTAAACATCAAAAAATATTGAATTGAATTGCAAAATCAAAAAAAAAATCAAATTCATAAAAAAATTCAAAAAATAAAAAAATAAATAAAATCAATTTTCAATAACTCAATAATGATGGATGAAATTTCTAAAACTAATGAAAAATAACTTATGCGAACCCAGTCCAAACTTCAAAATTGATGACATGAATCATGAGGGCGGATTATAATGTACAAGGCAAATAAAAAAAATTATAATGTAAAATTTTAAACCAACCAAAATAATTAGGGATAAATATAAAAAAATAAATTAAGAAAATAGTGATTTAAAAAATATAGATTTGAAAAGAAAGATAACCAAATCTAAAACAAAAACAAAAAAAAATCATAAGGGATGAAATTGAAAAACAATTTCAATAAAGAAAAGGATATCAACAACTAAAAATAACAATAAAAAAAATGGGAACTATATTTGATATAAAAATAAAATGTTAATGGATGAAATCCAAAAATAAATTAATTCAATAAAGGACTAAAAAAATCATAATTAAAAGAATGAGGACCAAATCTAATATAAAAATAAAGTATAAAAGGAAGCAATTGAGAAAATAATTAACTTAATAAATAATCCAAAATCAAATACATTGCAATTAAAAGAATTGGGATCAAACTTAATATAAAAATAAAGTATTAAGGAATGAAATTAAAAAAATAAATCAACTTAATAACTAATTCAAGACCAGATATATTGTGATCAAAAAAATAATAACCAAAGTTAACTTAACAAATAAATAGCTAGACTTTTTCGTTTTTTCTGCAATGGGTAACCTGTTTTTCTAGATTGAGAAAGGGAAAAGAGGGAGGAAGAGGAAAAGTCCTTCTCAGTGCCCCTCTACATGCTGTCGGTGAACACGCGCCTTATCACCGTGACGGGGGTGGTGAGGAGTATCGAATGTCACCTTACACGGTGGCATTTGGTGTTCTGTGAGCACCATATACACCACCCGAAATGCAAGGGCAACACCCATAACATGCATCAATATAGTACTTTCTTCCCTATTCCATGGCTTTTACAACTTTTTTTTTTATGCTTTCATATCTTTTGGAAAGACTTTGACCAATCTTTTCTCTTTTCCACACTTGTCACAAACAACAAATATATAACACACCACTCTCCTCATCTGCATATGTACTACATGTTCATCCAAAAAAAAATCACACTTTAACCTTTTAAAGTCGTTGCAAAAATAGTTCAAATACAACCATGGTATAAAGTTAAGATTAACTCAAAGGAACAAATGGCCATGATTATGCCACCAAGAAGGGTTCCAGAAGCTTCATCTTTGCTGATCAATAGAAAAGATAAGCAGGAAAAGAGAAAAAAACAAAGTTAGAAAAAGAAAATGAATAGAGAAAGTATAAACTAAAAGAGTAATCAAGTTTGAGCAAGGAGAGAGGGGAAAGAAAAAAATATGAGAAAAAAATAAAGGAAAAAAATAAAACTGAGAGAGAGAGAAACAAAGAAAAAAATAAAAACCCAAGAGAGAGAAACAAGTTTGAGAAAAACCACACCACTTTAAGCACTATCATCATCTTTGTCACTAGTGGTCACCACAAAAGCTTTATTTAGAACCAGTCATAAGGTAAGTTCCTATCTCTTTTCTTTCTCTTTTTTACTTCTTTGCAGGTTTTTTCATGAAAGTTAATATGCAAACTTGAAAATAATACACATGTTACTAATGATGTATGGTTATTATTCATTCATGCATTTATATTTTATTTTTTCTAACTTCACATTCATGTTAGTTTTGCTTTGTAAAATCATGTTCTCACCTTTTTATGTATGCATAAGCATACAGAAATTCATTTTCAGAATTAGGTTAACATTTACCCATGCTTTTTATGCTTTGTAGTAATGTTAGTTTCATTTCTTAAAACTATGCTTTTGTCTTCTTGACACGACAAAAAGATTGATGTATTCTTCCAAGTGCAGGAGTGTCGAAGTAATAAATAACCCGGCAAGACTGGGGTCGAACCACAGGGAGGTTATTGTATAAATTATAAATATCAATAATACAACAACAACAATAATAACAATAACAACAATAATAGTAACAACAACAACAACAACAACAATAATAATAATAATAATAATAATAATAATAAAGAAAGAGAAGAAGATGATGATGATGATGAGAACTTGAAGATAGAATATTAAAGTAAAGATTAAACAATGATAATAACAAATGTCAAGGTTAGAGGTTCCACTAATGGTATGTCAAACAAGTATAGTATAAACTCTTATTGTTCAATTGGAAACCACACATAAAGGAGGTTCTAATCAGATTATAGATTGTTAACATGATTACATTAGTCATCTTATTCAATTAATGCTAATACTTGTAAATTTCGTCAAGCATTCATGATTATAACTTATGTTAACAACAAATCAAGTTCCTTTCATAGCTCAGGTGTCGGTTATACCATACAGTATGGGCTATGAAAGTGCCAAGCATTTGTTGTACCAATTGTTATACAACATAAATCAAGATTAATCATTTAACAAGCAAAGTATTAAAGAGTGAACAAGATAACAAATATAAAACATGTTAGTATTAAACATTAAAGTCCATATTAAGTTTATACCATACTTATTCTTACACCATTAGTGTAACCTTTTCACCTTGACATAATTAACTTAGCTAGACATAATGAAAGAAAGAAAAATAGATAAACAAAATAAGAACATAAAAGTTAACTAAGTAAAGGAAAGGAAATGAAATGCATAAACATTATATTAATGGAAGCAAAGTATAAACATTACAAAAAATACAAAGAGAGAAAGGAAGAGTATAATTTTGATCTGGACACTAAGATGCCTAAATGCATGGCAAGTGCCTCCTTTTATAGGCCAAAATTGAGAACTATTGATTTGATGACTAATTGATGAGTAGATGGCCAACCCTTGACTTGGTGACAATCCTTATCTTCTCTTGTCTGCCCAAAACATCATTGATGACGTCAAACTTAGAGCCACTTGAAAACATGAAAGTTCTAGGCAATTGTCTCAGCTTTCTTGTGTAAAAAATTCAGCTCATTTCCACTTCTAGAACTCCAAATATGGCCAAAATACTGAACAGTGCTTGGGCTGGAGGACAGATTCGGGCTTCTTTGTTGTTGCAACAATTTGGACTTGAAAATGACCTTTTTAGATCTTGGACTCCATAGGAAAGTTGTAAGCCTATGTCTTACCTTTCCATCCATATAAAGTCATCAATCAATCCTTTCATTTATGTTCCGGTTTGAATTGCACCGACATCTCTTTTCTAAGTTTGATCATCTCTTTGCCTTTGCAATTGAAGTTCTTAAAGTCATCAATCAATCCTTTCATTTATGTGATAGGCCTGCATTTAAAATGGACATTTACCATATATTAAAGGTATCTTATATTATTAGATAGATTATTATAAAACATACTTTAGTTAAGGAGTTATTGATACTTCAAGTGTAAAATGATGATATAAAACCATGATAAAAATGCACTTTTGAGTACTAATCACTTCTCATATGTGAACACATGCAAATATTTATTTTCAAGAAAAAAAAAACAACATTAATGAGTTTTCATTAAGTTAGCATCATGTTTTGATAAAGCTTAGTTTTAAGAGTTAGATCGATGTATCTCCTAATTTCTAGGAACTAGAATAGACCTAGTTCCATATATTTTTAATTTTAAAATCACTTCAATAGTGAGTCGATAAGTTGTCATCAAGTTAGCATCATGTTGTGATTAGACTTGGATTTTAATATTTAGGTCAACGAGTCTTCTAGTTTTAAGAACCAAGGTAGACATAATGTTATGTTTTTAACAAAAAAAAAAGGTTAATAATAAATCGGTGAGTCTCCTTAAAGTAGGAACCAACATGGGTCTAATGATACGATTAAAAGATTGATGTCTTTTTCCAAGTGCAGGAGTGTTAAAGTAATAAATAACCTGGCAAGATTAGGGTCGAACCACAAGGAGGTTAATTGTATAAATTATAAACAACAACAATAGTAATCACAACAACAATAATAATAATATTAGCAATAACAACAGTAGTAGTAGTAGTAATAGTAATAATAATAATAATAATAAAGAAAAAGAAGGAGAAGAAGAAAATGATGATAATTTTGAGATGAAATATTAATGTAAGGATTAAACAATGATAATAACAAATATCAAGGTTAGAGGTTCCACTAATAGTATATCAAATAAGTATAGTATAAACTCTTATTATTCAATTGGAAACTACACACAAAGGAGGTTCCAATTAGATTATAGATTGTTAACATGATTATATTGGTCATCTCATTCGATTAATGTTAATACTTGTAAATCTCGTCAAACATTCATGATTATAACTTATGTTAACAACAAATCAAGTTCCTTTCATAGCTCAAATGTCGGTTATACTGTTCAATATGAACTATGAAAGTGTCAAGCATTTGTTGTACCAAGTGTTATACAATATAAATCGAAATTAGTCATTTAACAAGCAAAGTATTAAAGAGTGAACAAGATCACAAATACAAAACATGTTAGTATCAAACATTAAAGTCCATGTTAAGTTTACACTATTCTTATTTTTATACCATTAGTACAATCTTTTCACCTTGATATAATAAACTTAACTAAACAAAATCAAAGAAAAAAAATAAATAAACAACATAAGAACATAAATAAGATAAGAGTTAACTAAGTAAAGGAAAGAAAATAAAAAACATAAACTTGATATTAATGAAAGCAAAGCATAAGTAATATAAAAAATACAAAGAGAGAAAGTAAGAGCATGATTTTGATATGGAAAACCAAGATGCCTAAATTCATGGCAAATGCCTCCTTTTATAGGCTAAAATTGAAAACTATTGATTTGATGACTAATTGATAAGTGGGTGGTCAACTCTTGATTTGGTGACAATCCTTATCTTCTTTTACCTGCCCAACACGTCATTGATAACTTTAAAATTGGAGCTAGTTGAAAACATGAAAGTTGTAGAAAATTATCTTAGATTTCTTGTGTAAAAACTTTAGATCATTTAGATTTCTCAAACTTTATATATGGGCCAAACACTGAATATTGCTTGGGTTGGAAGATAGATTTAAACTTTTTTGTTGTTGCTACAATTTGGACTTGAAAATGACCCTTTTAAGTCTTAGGCTCCATATGAAAGTTATAGGCCTATGTCTTACCTTTCCATCTATATAAAAAAAACTTAAATTTAAGATATACAACTCCAGATATGACCCAATTATCAAAAAGTATTCTGGTTTGGACTACACCAGCATCTTTTTTCTAAATTTGGCCACCTTTTTGTCCTTTCAATTTTAGTTCTTAAATTCATCAATCAATTCTTTTATTTATATGATAGAGCCGTATTTAAAATAAATATTTATCATAAATTAAAAGTATTTTATATTATTAGATACATTATTATGAAACATATTTTAGTTAATGAGTTATTGATATTTCAAGTGCAAAATAATAATATAAAATCTTGATAAAAATGCAATTTTAAGCATAGTTTTTAAACCTGGCTCGTTGGCCAGCCCAGTCTAAGGCCCGGGTTCTGGGTTTTGACCGGGTCATTCGGGTCAGCCGGGTCAATTTCTATTTTAAAAAACATTCAAAACGGCATCGTTTTAGTAAAAAAATAAATAAAAGTCAACGGGTTGCTACTGGATTTTTTATCGGGTTTTACCGGGTCATAGCTCATCCTATTTTTTCATCAACCCGGCTCGGTTCTAGCCCCGGGTCGGCCGGGTCTCGGGTTAACCCGCCGGGCCGGGTTTTAAAACACTGCTTTTAAGTACTAATCATCTAACATCGTATGATGTTCAATTTTTATTTTTGTGGAAAATAATAATGATGATGATAATGTCAAGAAATAATAAAAAAATAAAAACTAAAAATTTTAAAACTAAAAAAAAAATCCTCAAGATGTGAGACTCTTGTTTAAGGCCCAACACTAATTAGAGGAATATCCACCAACAATAAATGACATACGAATAAGCTCAAGAAATAATTTGAACAATCAATGACATGTTTAAAATGAACTTGGAAGAAATAAGAAGATAAGGTAATCATTCCTTAATAAAAATACAATAAGAGTGATTTTTATCTTTTATTTAACAACTGATCCTAACACGACCAAAAGATTGATGTCTTCTTCCAAGCATAGAATTGTCAAAGTAATAAATAAATCGGTAAGACTGAGGTCAAAATATAGGAAAGTTAATTATATAAATTATAAACAACAGCAATAGTAATAATAACAACAATAATAATACTACTAATAGTAGTAATAGTTGTAATAATAGTAGTAAAGAAGAAAAAAAAGAAGAAGAAGTTGATGAGAACTTTGAGATGGAAGATCACTGTAAAAGTTAAACAATAATAGCAAAAAATATCAAGGTTAGAGGATCCACTAATGGTATGTCAAACAAGTGTAATATAAACTCTTAGTAATCAATTGAAAACCACACACAAAGAAAGTTTCAATCATATTATAAATTGTTAACATGATTAAATTAGTTATCTTATTCGATTAATACTAATACTTGTAAATATTATCAAGCATTCATAATTATAACTTATGTTAACAATAAATTGAGTTCTTTTCATGGCTCAGGTATCGATTATACTATATAGTATGAGTTATGAGAGTGTCAAGTATTTGTTGTACTAAGTGTTATATAACATAAATCTAGATTAATCACTTAACAAGCAAAATATTAAAGAGTGAACAAGATAACAAATACAAAACTTTTTAATATCAAAAATTAAAGTTCATATTAAGTTTACACTATACTTATTCTTACTCCATTAGTGTAACCTTTTCACCTTCACATAATAAATTTAGCTAAACATAATGAATGAAAGAAAGAAAAACAAATAAACAAAATAAGAACATAAATAAGATAAAAGTTAACTAAGTAAAGGAAAGGAATTGAAAGACATAAACTTGATATTAATGAAAGCAAAACTTAAGCATTACAAAAATACAAAGAGAGAAAGCAGGAGCATGATCTTGATCTGAAAACCAAGATGTCTAAATGCATGGCAAATACCTCCTTTTATAGGCCAAGATTAAGAACTATTGATTTACTATAAATTAAAGGTATCTTATATTATTAGATTTATTATTATAAAGCATGTCTTAGTTAAAGAGTTATTGATACTTCAAGTGCAAAATAATGATATAAAACCTTGATAAAATACACTTTTAAGTACTAATCAAACCCCTTACTTAAATATCAGGAACTAATGCATAATTTAGGATTCTTCATCTTCTTAAATAATTAAGTTACAAATCTTCTTAAATAATTAAGTTACAACTCCATTTTTTTTAAATTTAGAGGTCCTATTTATTTTGATTGCAACAATTACAATTCATAATAAAAGGTGGAGTGGTCAATGAGTGTTTTAATTAATGTTATTAAATCCAATCTAACCTAATAAGTTAATTTAGAACTTGATGTGGGCTAGATTTTGAAAAAGCTGAGTGAGAGTTAATCTGGTCAAAATCTAGTTACACATTTTAATTTTATTTTATTTTCAAAACAATGTTGTTTTAACTTTTCTTAAAAAAATTTAAAAAAATATTATTTTATATTGAACTAGGTCGATTTATCCAACTCATGATTATGATTTTAAACTAGATCATAAATTACACTAAATTTAATAACTTTAAAAGAGAGACTAGGACACTAATTATGTAGTTCTTTTCTAAAAAGTAAATGCATTATATCCCATGCACATTGATCTAAATATATAACTAATTAGTTTGTTTATTATGAAAGCAATTTTTGTTTTAGTTTATGAATAAAAAGTGAGATTGTATTAAAAAAATAATTTTAATATAAAGAACATATTTTTTATTGGATTAAAAGAATTATTTAAAGTTGATATGCAAAAGATGACTTATGCAATGGGCAAAAAAATATTACAACAACAATAATAAAAGGTTTTGGATGGCGAGTTTCGAAACTTAATGAAATATACAGTCCATGTAACCTCAGTCTATCTCATCTTGCTTTAAGCTATGTTCAAGCCCACAAGAGTTTAGGCACACAACACAAATATGTTAGGTTGGGCTTTGGTCATTCAAACCAGATCTAGTTTATTTAAACTGTTTTTTCCCTTTAACTAGAATCATATTTATAGACTCGATTCAAAAACTAATATAAAAAAGAATTAAGTTATTGTGTTAATAAGTTGACCCATAAATTATTAGATCAGCACAAGTCAATCATTTTTATTAAAATATTTTCATTTTTTTTCTTGGTGTTGATTTAACTGGATTTGACTAGATTAATCAATCATTAAAAACTTGATTAGGTTAGTCATGTTTTTACCATGTCAATATCTTATTCGATTTAATTAGAAACCTAGCTCGAGTTAGGATCTTGATTATGTTGTTTTAAGTCAATTTGTCAAGCCAAGCTAAATTAAACAATTAAAAAAATAATCAATGTTTCATTGGAGATTCCCTTACAATTTTATATAGACTTATATAGTAAAATTATCATTTCACCTTACACAATTTAAATCTTATAACATGTTTCTGTTTCTAGAGGTATTATGATTAGGGTATAAAAGTCCTTTAACTTTTTATTTACATGATATAATGTCTAAAATACCCTTAAAAGTTAATTTTTTTGAATTATTTGAGCAAGGGTATTTTCAAGTTTTTATTCCTCTTAGTACAAGTTAATTATTAAAGTATCATTAGAAGTAAAAAAAAATCTATTAATGGGATTTCTGTTGCTTTTGTTATTTTTTTTGTTAATATTATGTGGGGTTAGGTGCATTTAAGTATGTTCATAAACTAACTTAAAAAACAGAGAGAAGTTGATGGTATGTGTAATGCACGTGCCTTTTAGATGACGAGTACAATGTTTTTTAACAGCAAAAAAAAAACCCAATCATCATCTTGTCTTGTGGATCATATAGATGCGCATCCATGGGGACGACGCTTGTAAAATATTGCAATGGTTAGGTGACAGTTAGATTTTTTTTCTTTTCTATTTTTTTCTCTCTTTTCTCCTTAGAAAACTTGTCAGCCTAATCAAAATCAAGAGTTGTCTAATATGATCAAAAGATTGATATATTCTCCCAAGTGTAGGAGTGTCAAAATAATAAATAATAATAATACAACAACAATAATAATAGCAGTAGCAGTAGCAGTACAAATACTAATACTACTAATAATAATAGTAGTAGTAATAATAGTAGTAGTAGTAGTAATAATAATAATAATAATAATAAAGAAGTTGATGAGAATTTTGAGATAAAAGATTAATATAAGAATTAAACAATGATAACAATAAATGTTAATGTTAGAGGATCCACTAATGATATGTCTAACAAATATATTATAAACTCTTACTATTTAATTGGAAACGATACACAAAGGAGGTTCCAATCTGATTATAAATTGTTAACATGATTACATTAGTTATCTTATTCGAATAATGCTAATACTTGTAAATGTTGTCAGGCATTTATAATTATAACTTATGTTAATAACAAATTAAGTTCCTTTCATAACTCAGGTGTCGGTTATACCATACAATATGGACTATGAAAGTGTCAAGTATTTGTTGTGTCAAGTGTTATACAACATAAATTTAGATTAGTTACTTAATATGCAAAATATTAAAAAGTAAACAAGATAACAAATGTAATATATATTAGTATTAAACATTAAAATCCATGTTAAGTTTACACTATACTTATTGTAACACCATTAGTATAATCTCTTTACCTTTACATAATAAACTTAGTTAAACATAATGAAGTAGAGAAACATAAATAAAATAAAAGTTAAGTAAAAGAAAAGAAATGAAAGACATGAATAAGATATTAATGAAAGCAAAACTTAAACATTACAAAAATACAAAAAGAGAAGTAAAAGTATGATCTTGATCTGGAAACCAAAATGCCTAAATGTATAACAAATGTCTTCTTTTATAGGCAAAAATTGAAAACTATTGATTTGATGACTAATTAATGAGTGGATGACCAACTTTTAATTTGGTGATAATCCTTTTCTCTTGTCTTTCCATTCATATAAAGTAGACCTAAATGCAAGATCTACAGCTCCAGATATAACCTAATTACCAAATAGTGTTCCAGTTTGGACTGCACCAATATATCTTTTTCAAGTTTGGTCATCTCTTTGTTCTTTCAATTTCAATACTTAAACTCATCTATCAATTCTTTCATTTATATGATAAACTTGCATTTAAAATGAATATTTACCGTAAATTAAAGGTATATTATATTATTAGATATGTTATTATAAAACATACTTTAGTTAAGGAGTTATTGATACTTCAAGTGCAAAATAATAATATAAAACCTTGATAAAAATACACTTTCAAGTACTAGTCATTGTCTTTTATTTTCTTCTTATTTCAATTATGGCCCTCATTATTTTGATTGTTTTTTATTTGTTTTGAATTTTTTTGAGTAATTTTTTTTATTCAATTTCATTCATTATAATTTTTTTTCTATTTAATATTTATATCAAATTTTATCCTTATTCTTTTAATTGTTATTTAAAAAAATATTTTTAATTTCATCCATTATCATTTGATTTTGTTTAATTTTTATGTGAAATTTGACCCTTATTCTTTTAATTTATTTTTTTCTATGGTTTTTTTTTCTTAGTGTTTTTTCTATTTTATTATTCAATATTTAATATGTTTAGAATTGGATTTCATAATTTTTTTTTACTTGGATTATGAGTATAAGATTTCAACCTAGATGAATATTGATCAATTTTTTTAGTTTTTACCAAGTATTTCTTAAGTTAATATATTTCTATGAAAAAATATAACATTTTATAGAAGTCTTTACTAAGAATTGGGGGAAGCCTATACTTGCTCAAGGATCCTTCTATACATTATATTAAATATCAAAGAAAATCTATTTTTGTCTCAAATGATATTTTTCACTTATTTAATATTTTAATTTTATCATTTAAAATACAATCTATAATAACAAGGATACACAAATTTAATAGGTAATCAATTATTTTCGTTCCCTTGAGGAGAAATTCTTCGTTGGTATGCAATTGCACAAAAGTTTTATTTATTTGATGCACTAAATACCTCCCAATTGATTTCAAATAAGTTTATAAATTAATTATGTATAATCGTTTGATTTAGAATTTAAGCATAATACATGCATTATTTGTGAGAATCATCTATGAATTTATTTAATTTTTCTAATATATATATAAATGCATCTTTGAGATAATGATTAAAAACGAATCAATTTTAATTAATATACAAATTGACTGGATAATATTTTTTTATATAATAAAAAAATAAAAAAAAAACATTACTTCATAAATAATTAAATTTTCATATCTAGTTTCTTAACAAGGAAAAATTTCTGGTTAGTTTTTAAATTGATAAAAATAAATATTTATTGCATACAATACTCTAATTCTCTAATTGCTATAAGGTTTTTTCTTTTGAATTTATAAATCAACAATTCATGTGGCATGAAACAAAAGAATTACTTGGTTTAGATGCATGCAATTCACTTTTCTATACATATTTCATTTAATGGAGTATTTAGGATCAACTTCCACATGACTCCCATGTTTCTGGATTAAACTCATATCCAACACCCACCCAAAAGAGGGGAAGAACTTTTCACCTTG
Organism: Populus ilicifolia; assembly: GCA_015708895.1. Taxonomy (NCBI): domain Eukaryota; kingdom Viridiplantae; phylum Streptophyta; class Magnoliopsida; order Malpighiales; family Salicaceae; genus Populus; species Populus ilicifolia. Next base: position 234,285 of record SRLM01000265.1, read on the forward strand.
AAACTCATAGATGCTTCCCTTGTCAACTTCCACATTACTCGATATTCATCAAAAGAAGCTTCAATCATCACTTTGTAAGTCTTATACAACGAGGAACGATGGACATAGTGTCAGCAGCAAAATCAATGTAAATGGGTGTAGTTACAGTCGATTGATTTCACGCTAGGCACCATGGGAAGAAGCTTTAACAAGGTGTCAATTACTTGAGAGGGAGTGTGTCACATCCACCAAATTTAAAGCCATTCCACTAACACAGACAGACAGACAGAGAGGCAAACAGACGCAACCCAATAAATCCAATGACGGCTTTACACTGGGCTTTCCTGCCAGGAAATACACAGACGTTTCTCCTTCCCCACCGAGAAACATGCCCAAAACCTAAAGCACATAAATCCAACAAAGTCCACTTTACATTGCTTTGATTTGTTTATGCTATGGTATGGTGTGATCACATGACATCCATACATGCGATTTACCATCATCGTCGCCATCATCATCATGTACTAATAACCGCCCTCCTCCATTCACTCCCCTATAAATAGGACTCCAACATTCTCTACACGGCTCCTCGCTCTCTCCCCCCTGCAGCCCTCGTTCTTTCATTCTTTAGAAGCAGAAACCGCTCTGTAACTCACAATGGCTAAGGTGAGTTAACCCACTCAAAACAAGAGGTTACCTTTTTCTCTTGAGTTAACTCATAGTTTATATTTGGATCCTTTCTAATTAGCTATAATGGGTTTTTTCCCTTCTGTTTTGCAGAAGAAAAACAACAACAACAACAACGAAGTAGAGAAGAAAGAGGGCGAGAAAAGCAAAGGCAGTGATGGGGGAGGAAAGAAGGAAGAGAAAGGCCCAGTCCCTGTGGTTTTGAAAGTAGAAATGCATTGTGAAGGATGTGTTTCAAAAATTCTCAAATCTGTTCGTGCTTTTGAAGGTACCCAATTTATTTTAACCTTGTTGGGCTTTTTTGTTTTTTTGCATAACATATTAAAAGATTATCTCTTTTTACTCTGTTTTTCTCCTTCTCAATATAAGATTTCTATTCCCTTTTTTGCTATGCGGATCCTGCAACTGGGTGTTTTCTGTTTCTTTAATGGGTTTTGTTTTTGCGGTTTTTTAGGCGTAGAGACAGTGAAAGCAGAGCCATCTTCAAACAAGCTTACTGTAACAGGAAAGATTGATCCTTTGAAAGTCAGAGACTATCTCCACCTTAAAATCAAGAAGCAGGTCGACCTCATCTCTCTACAACCCCAAAAACAAGGCACCAACAAAAATAACAGCAGCAGCAACAAAGAGGACAAGAAATCCAATGACAAAAAACCAGACTCTGCTGCTAAACCAAAAGAGGTAGTGCTTAAAAAATTTAGAGCCTAAGCCTTTGTTTTTACTTTTTTTTTGGGTTAATGTTGGGATTCTTTTGTTATTAATTGTAATGATTTATGATTAATTAATTAATGACTTGCCGTTATTATTTAAATGTTAGCAGGCTCCGGTGAGCACGGCGGTACTAAAGTTGGGACTTCACTGCCAGGGTTGTATTAAGAAGATTCAAAAGATAGTCCTCAAGACCAAAGGTATATACGTTTTTCAAAATCTTCCCTTCCGTTCAAGTCACGGCGTTAAATTTTTTAATGCTGCTGATTAATTAGTAATTACTAAGTACTAATCAACTTTATTATTTTAATTTTTTGTAGGTGTGCAAGAAATAGAAATTGACAGAAAGACGGAATTGGTGACGGTCAAAGGGACGATGGATGTGAAGGCTTTGGCCGAGACTTTGAAGGAGAGGCTTAAGAGGCCAGTGGACATTGTGCCACCGAAGAAGGAGAAGGAAGGTGGCAAGGAAGCTGATAATGCTGCTGAAGGTGGCGGTGGAAAGAAGAAAGGTGGCGGTGGAAATGGTGGCGGGCAAGATGCTGCTGCTGCTGCTGCAAAAATGGAAGAGATCAACAGGATGGAGTACGCGGTACAACCTGGATTCGGATACATGGGTCAGCCAATCTATGGAAATGGTTACGTGGGTCAACCTGTTTATGCTTCACATGGACCGGATTATGGGCATGGGTATGGATTCGGGCATGCACCGTATCAGGGGTATGGATTTGGGCATGCACCGTTTCAGGGATATCGACCGGTTCAGGCTTACCCAGATCATTTGCAGTTTAATGATGAGAACCCCAATGCCTGCTCTATCATGTGAGGTCAAGGTGTTTAAGTAGTGCTGGTAATTATATAAAATGAGCTAGAATGTAAATAATAATGAATAGAGTGAGTGGGTGGACGGGGGTTTCGGTCAAGGGTGGTGGTGATAGACGCCAATTACTTTGATTATCTATTTGGTCTGGTGGGAGGATCTTGATTTTGGAATATTTTCAAGGTTTTTTGGATTAGTGGAGTATAGTTTATTTGGATTTAATGTAATTTTGTGACTGCGCTCTGCGCATGTCTTTGTTTTCTATTTAGTGCCAATAACTCTTAGGTGGTCTTGAACTCCTCCTGGTGAGACGATGCTATCACAACTCTAGGAGGATTGGCTGGCTCTTGTGGTTAATTTTGGTGATGTATATCCACGCCAGGATCGGGTCTTGTAATGATGTTTTGCCCGTGAAGTTAAAGAAATTGTGACGATGCCCTCGCAGAGATTCTTGGCGAAATAGAATCATGCCGCACCCACCAATCACACCTAATTTCAATCCCTATCATCAACACTACACTAATGTTGGGGGGGGGGTGTTTATAGGTTTTTTTAAATTAAAAAATCTTTAAATTAATGTTTTATTATTATTAAAAAAAAACTTTAAAGAAATTTCAATTGCCCTCTCAAACCATATATTAAGTATTAATCCAACACCACCCAGATCAATGTTAAAGATAACCGAGATGAGTCATCCCTTTAAGCTCGAAAATACAAGCAGACAGAACATTGTCAAGTGTCCTTCCTTACACTAAGGGAGAGAACTAGAACCATAGGAAGGGCCCTGTGCCATTGAAGTGACTCTCTCTCTCTCTCTCTCTCTCTATATATATATATATAAAATAATAAGCCATTTTTAATGCAGAAAGGGAGTGGTATCGTAGGGCTGGGACCTACGAATTACTTGAAAAAATTGGACCGTGAACCTGCAAAACACGCCTAGTTAACTTTTTGTCCGGTGTCCTTATTTGTTGTCCTGAGGGAGGCTGAGCCTGAGGGGCTGGTTCGCACTGCAAAGCGCAAACATATATTCCAGGCCAATAGGTTAAGAAACAGACATGTAGAAAGAGAGAGGAGTGTAGCACCAAATTGCAGCTGTCTTTCATTTTTGTAGTATTATATGTCCTCTTGCTCGAGGCAGGAGGGCGAGCGTCGAGCAAAAGCATTTTCCTGATCAGAAACCCTAGCTCTACCTCTCTGTCTCTGCCTTCCTTGTATTCCAGTTTATACATGTCGAAACATGCACGTCCATGACGATTTCCACATCACCGTCACCAAACTAGGCTAGCTAGTAATGGTAGGTAGAGGTATGCTATACGAATAGTAATTATAGGTGGCATGATGCCAGTGCTCTCCTGATGTAGTGCGTGGACTTGACTCTACGCTGGCGTCTTCGGCAATTTCCTCCGCGTTAGCATGTCGATCGAAAGCGAAAGCGGGGCGGGGAATTTCTTTGGCCTCTTCCTTTACTATGGTAATTAATTAATTAATTATCACTAAGCCCACCTTAATTTGATTCTAAATTATAATAATAAATCGCTCTTGTTTCACCTTTTCTTCTTCTTCTTTTTTTTTAATGAAACAAAGTTATTTTTAGTAAAAATTGAATTACCTTTTTAGAATTTACCAGGTCAAGTACCATTAGAATTTAACATGACTGTCTTAAAATAACTTGTTTATTCATTTATATTTAAGTGGATTAATATCTAAATTCGCTTGACTATTAACAAGTCCAACCATATATTATCATATAGAATTTAATATGATCTAAATTCTAACTTAATTAATGTTTTCATTCATTACATTATTTAATAAATTAATCACTAAAAGAATCAAACAAAACATTATTCATTAAAAACGGCATGGTTGAATATGCGTGAGAAGCATCGGAGAAGGTAAACTTGAGAGGAACCGAAAAAAAAAAAAAATCCGGTTTGCTAAAAAAGGATGCCCCCTACCCTGCATTTGGTCTATGTTTACACGTGCGTACATGGCGACTCGGACGTGCAGCAATCATCCGAGTGGCATATGGGAATACATGACTCATATCGTGTATGTGATGTGATGCACATCATGATACATTGTACATGATTTTTAATTTATTTATTTATTCTGATCATTGCATGCTCTCATTTTTTGTGAAGGATACACGAAACTTCCATAAAGGATGGGAAAAGTGTTTCACGCTTTTAGGAACCATCTTGATTTTTAGGTATCGCTTTAGCAAACCTTTTTTAGGTAATTCCAAAATTTCTTTCATCTTCCCATCTTTCTCACTTTATTTAATGTTTGTTTGGTAACAATGCGTACGATATTTTTATAAAAATATTTTTAATAAAAAATATGTTAAAATATTTATTTACTTATTTATTCTTAACATTATTATATTAAAAATAGTTGGAAAAACATTTAGAAAACATTAATTTAATATTTTTCAAATGAAAAATATTTTTTAAAAAAGTTAAGTCACATTACTAAATAGAATATTTAGTGGGAAGAATATGATTAGTGCTTATGAGTTGAAGGGAAATTAAGCAAAATAGGTGTTGGAAGTTTGTTTTAATTAAAAAAAATTGGGTAAATAAAAAATTAATTTTAAAGAATCTTTTATTAACATACTAATCTAATATATTTATAAGCTTTGATCTATAAAGGGCATGTTCTAGCTGCCTATAAAAATCACACCTAATAAAATGTCACCTTCATGCAATAAGTAAAAAATTAACAATAAATACCTTGAGTCTCAATCTTCATTGTCGAGGATTTCAATTTTTTAAAGAGGAAAAAAAAACACACCCCAAATAGTATTTGAGTTTAGAGCGACGCTCACTGCACCTGTATAAATTTTTAACTAATTATTAATATAATTTAAAAAAAAATAGTTACAGTCCACTTATAATATTAATTCAATTTACTTGCATTAATTTTATCATTGTATATGGGACAATACCATTGCCAGCGAAAAGAAGATTTACACACTATGAATCTGGTATGCTTTGGAATATATATATACATACATACATATATATATACACACACACATACATATATATATATATATATATGTTGAAGAAAGAAATTAAAGAATATTGATTAGATTCCAATACCCATGTGATCTAAGAGTTATTTTATGTCCTTTTCCCCTTTAACAGTGATGATTGCATGAGTTCCCTTCCATGTGAGCACAGATATAAGCCATGTCAAAAAAGTGGATTAAAAAGAAAGAAAAAGAAAAAGGGAAAAGGTTTATTTTGATGGAGAAGCCATTTTCATTCTTCGTCCATACCTATTATACCAATAGAGCACTTTAAAACTTTATGTTAAAAGGTTTAATCTATATCTCACTCAGTATTGCCTGATAATTTTTTGAAGGAGAGCTAATTTATTTATTTATAATCTATAGAGTATAAAACTCTTTGGGTAAATAATTATCGTGATGTCCTAATTGCACTGGTTTGTGTAACCGAGGCGCATCATCATGCTATGCATACGTATTTAGAATGATTGTTTCCCGTCGGAAAGCAAGGCACAGACTTACACCACTGTTTTCCATGTTCTTTTTTTTTTCAAAATATTTTTCAGCCAAAAGATCTTCGGTTGCATGGAGATGAAAGGATTTGGATCCTTGAGAGCCATTATGTTGAATCCGTCGGAAAGCAAGGCACAGACTTGGACCACTGTGGCTGCATGGAGATGAAAGGATTTGGATCCTTGAGAGCCATTATGTTGAATTCGTCGGAAAGCAAGGCACAGACTTGGACCACTGTGGCTGCATGGAGATGAAAGGATTTGGATTCTTGAGAGCCATAATGTTGTATGGTGCTATGGAGAATTTTAGTGGTTCTAATCTGCTGATGTATGCGGGCCAAGCCTCAGTTCTCTTCATAATTACTCTAGTTGAACTTACAGGTGAAGTCGACTGAAAAGAAAGCAGGGAAAGATTCATTAGTATGGGTGGTCGTCGGATCTTATCTATATCCCATGTGCCTCTAAGCCTTAAAGCATGAACGTTCCTTCCGTCTAAAATATCCCCTCAAATATCCCCTAGATAAAATTTGCTCTCTAGATTTAACTTTTATAATAAGTTTTAAGAAATTAACTTTCTTATAAAAACATTGGTACACATACGAATTATAAATTAGATGAAGTGTAATTGAAACTGAATTTTGCTCTCATCACAATTTTAAAAATGTTTGGTTAAGTTTTTATAGTAAATAATTTAAATTATATAAAAATATTCAAGATAAAAAAAAAACAAGTCGAGTAAAGAATCTTATCTTTATAGAGAACCGATTATCATTCTTGATATTTTTTTAGCTTAGTCTCGTTATGTTTGTTGTGCAAGGTGTTGGTAATATTTAGATAGGAAAGGAAACAATGAGATTGGCGGCCTTTATTAGAGGGCAGTTCTTCAAAGTTGGGAACCTCCTCACGACACCTTGTGGAAAAGTTCCAAGGGGATATTTAGTTGATTGGGACATAGGGTGAGGATTTCACCTTCAATGTGGATAGGAAGCAACATACGGGTGTCTTTAGGAGTCTGGTGTGATTGGGTGTGATAGTTTATATATATATATATATATAAAATTTATTTAATATATAAAATGTCACTATTAAAAGCAAGTTTACTGTCACATACATTCATAATCATGAATGGCAACCCCTGTACAAGTTCGGTGGTTGACGATAGGTATACATCATACATGACTACAATGAAAAATGGTTTTTGCCTTTGTAAAAAAACATATTTCTCAAATTATTTTTCATTTAAGAAATAAAATTTATATTTTTCATATATTTGTTACAGTTTTGATGTGTTAATTTTTTCATGTAAAAAATTATTTTAATATATTTTTAATTAAAAAACATTTTTGAAAATCATCTTATAGCATGCTACTAAATACATTTTTTACTTAATTTTATTTTAGCTCTATTAGAGAATAATATAAATTATATCTTCACACTTCACCTAGTAACTTTAACTTTTGAGTTATATTGGTTTTTTTAACATGATATCAGAGTTTTGATGACCAAATGATTATGAATTTAAATTTTATTATCTTCGTGTATTTGATAAACATTAAGCACAAAGTAATATAGACTTGTGCTAGTTTTAAGCGCAAAGAACTTTTACTTAAGTGATTATATTAGAGAATAAAATAAATCATATCTTGAAACTTCATATAATAATTTATGTTTTTAGATTGAGATGAATATTTAAGAAACTCTTTGATAAATCTTTTTTTTATTGAATGTCTATTTAAAGTACATATTAAAAAAAACCCTAATGTCTAGTGTTTATTTCAAACCTGCAAATTAAACTTTGTGAGTAATTTTACGATTTTAATCTTATTACATTCTTTACACGAGGGATATTTGGTCTAAGTATCCTTAATTATTGATAGAAATTCAATAGTTAGATATGATAGTGCTTGCTGAGTTGAGAAATATTACTCGTGATAATTTTGATAAAGATGCTTGGTTCTAATTTTAAGAAATAAACAAATCAAATTGGAAAAGTATAAAATTTGAATTATGAAAAGTTAATAAATAAAAAAAATAGTTTTTAACTTTCCATTTAAAAAAAATGTTTGAGAAGAAAAACTTGGGAATGAACAACTTCACCTCATCAAATTAAAATTGTTTATTATATGGCTAATTCATTCCACCTCAACAAGCTTTAACACATTAAATGAATTTATGTTAACAATTGAGATTAATGGGATAGAATTGTCTAAAGATAACCACTATAAGGTCGAATTCGCAATTTAAACAAGATTTAATTTGTCAATTTAATACAAACACAAGTCTCAAAATGAGTTTTTTTTTAAAAAAAAAAGAAAAGAAAAGAAGAGAAAGAAAGACAAAAAAGAAGAAGATGAATGGTGATCTTCGCCGACATCCACTTCGAGAGGGGGATGTTCAATGAGTAACTTGGCCCCTCTACGAAGCAATTTTCTAGTACTAGTAAGTCAAAGTTGGGCATTATGGGTAGTGATTGGAAGGCTTAATCTATAACATACCTTGAAAATTGTTGAATGTTGAGAGCTTTAAACGTGTGGTATTATGTGAGAAGAGATCGAAAATTTGAAGATTTCGACACTGAAAACTAAAAGATGCCTTATGCAATAACTTTTATACCATAGTTTTAAAAGTTAGCCAAACAACTACACGTAGGATCTAGCTGATTAGAAATTAAAATCGGATTGAATTTAAAAAAATAAAAATTCTAAATTAAGTTAGCAAGATATAGTTAAAAATATAATTTAATTTATAAAAAAAATTAAGATTTATCTGAATAACCAAAAAAAAATAAAACATGACCCAAGTTATATCGGGTCAGGTTCCTCGTCTCTCTCCCACCATAATAGAACACAGTCTGTACATCAACCAATTAGTTAATTTTTAGCAGTGATTGCCAAGGAGGTGCTCTGTGTTTAGGCACCAACAAACCTTGGATATTTTGTATACTATGTTTAGTTATTGTCTTTAAAGAGATAAAAGTAGTTTAAATAGAGAATATGTTTTTTTAAAAAAAAATGATATGAATTTATTTTAAAATATTTATTTTTATATTTTATAACAAAATATATTTTTTTTTTTTTTTAATAGAATGATAATAGCATTGGTGGAAGTTACATTTTAATTGAAAAAAGAAACTCTCACTTTAATGGTGTTTGTTTCTTGTAAAATGGTTTTTAGAAAATTATTTTTTAAATTTTTTTATGTTTGTTATTAAAAAATTTGGCCCTCAAATTTTTTATTGTTATATATATATATATATTATTTTGAATATTTATTTTTCAATTTCATACCAATTTAATTTTTATATTAACTTTCATCCTTATTTTTATAATTATTATTTTTTCCTTATCATTTTTAATTAAAATATTTTATATATTAAATTTGATCCTTATTCTTTTAATTATTACTTATTTTATTTGAAATAATTTATGAAATGTTAACGATTATTATTTTAACTTCTTCATTTTTTAATTCTTTAGATTTGATCTCTATTATTTTGATTATTATTTATTTTATTTGAGATAATTTATGAAATTATATATTTTTTAATTTCATTCTTATTTAACTTTTTAATATGTAAGATTTACTTCTTATTATTTTAATAAACTTGAAAAAATTAAAAAAAATTATTTTCCAGCTCATTTTAATATAACTAAATACTGAAAAATATTTTTAACTTATTTTTATTACATTATCAAATATTAAAAAATAATTTATTTTTTTAAAATTTATTTTTAAAAAAATTATTTTTCAACAAACAAATAAATTTTAAACAAGTACTCAAAAGATACATAACCCCACCCATCAACACAAGATATTATTCTATCCTCCTGCTTTTTAGCGCTGCCAAATAAATTGAACCGATTAAGGGTGTGTTTGGTTAATTTTTTAAAATTTTTTATTTAAAATGTTAATTACTTTATATTTTTAAATTGTTATAATATATTAATATTAATAGTAATTTTTAAAAAATAAAAAATTTATTTTAATATATTTTTAAATAAAAAACATAAATAGTTACTGTGATGGCAACCTCAAAACACTAAGAAAGAGAAGACACGATTACTTTTTAATAACCCCAGTTTCTTCATTTGCCTTTTTTCCAAGGCTCAAGTTATATGGGCCTAAATTCTATTTCTTTTCTTTATTTCTTTCCTTAAGAAAATCTAGATCCTATTTCAAATCAATAGAATGACTTTGCAGTTGAAATGCAGGTATCTTACAGCTTTACAGTCGAGGTGAAAACCATTGTTTTCAAACCTAACTAGGTTTGATGGGCTGATTTACTGACCCGATAATATAAGATTTAATAATATATTTAAGAATTATTTTTAAAATATTTTTAATGTTAAAATATATTAAAATAATATTTTTTATTTTTAAAAAATTATTTTTAAAATCAGCATATTAATTTAAAAGATATAAAAACTTTATTTTTTAATAAAAAATTTAAATTTTTCAAAAATACGGGTTGACTCGTGTTTTCAAATACTTTTTAATTTAAAATAAATTATTTTATAATTATTTATGTAGTTGACCCAAGCAAAACTTTACTGTTTTTTTTTTCTTTTGAATGATATTGTTTTTAGTTTTTAATCTAAAATGGCAGTATTTTTCTTTAAAAAAAAAATACTCAATTTAACTCACTAGCCTATGAATTAACTTATCTAACTCCTGCCCTGAACTGGCATCGGGTCGGGTCATGAAAACATTAAATAAAATCCTTGAAATATTTGTTGTTGTACAAGATCCCTCCACTCTTTCAAGTTGAACCTCATTTCCAGAACATTGATGTTCGCAATCGGAATACGTGGCTAAAGATCAAAGTTTTTAAATTGAAGTAACAAGCATCATGTCATGTTCTAATCAAAACGCATCCCTATTCTTTCCCTTGTAAAATGCATGTAAACTGTATCTTCTACACGCAATATAAAACAAAAACACAGGAAAAAATTCATGGGAAATTCTGTCGAGATGTGTTATAATTATCCTCATCAAGAATTATCTTGACTCCATTGTTTTTAAGGGTATTAACAAGAGCCCAAATCCTGGTGCGGTTCTTAAAGTCTTTTTTTCCCAAACTCTTTGTACATATCGCCATGAATCTTTCTTCCTTGTCCCTTCTCAAGACCCTTCTCCAACTTGTTTCTCATAGCCAGCACCTCTCCCACAACTGTTGCTGCTTGTGCATTGCAAGATCGAGCACATTCAAGGGTTTTCTTGATGGAATGTTCAGCTCTTGATGCTGTAGCCACAATTCTCCCATTGTTTCTGTCCACAACATCTGCTGTTACGTACTTCAATGATATAAACAAAGTAAGGACGTGTCTCTTCAAGATCGCCCTTCTATATCTATCCTAACATTTCGATTAACAGCAAAAGAATATAATCAGTTTTGGAACATTAATATCAAATGAGATAGAGTCGATGAAACAAACAATCCATACACCACAGAAGCTAAACATAGCCTAGACAAGGTATCGCCAGCATTCTTATTTCGGCTCCTAAAAGCACAATCATTGCATCTCTTAAATCTCAAACTTAGCTTGGAACAAGATTGGCGAACAAAGTTTTAACTTAGCAATTCAACGCCTCCTCTATATAGGTGTTGCTTCTGCACTTTGTGTATTTCTTCAACCCCGCCAATTTGCAGAAATTTAAAATATGCCAACAAATAGCAGTTAACCATGGAAAAATCTACTTCTGGCCTCCAAATGAAAAGGTAACAAACAGTTCTAAGAAATCCAAACACACTAAAAACAGAGAAATCCACAAACAAACACACGCTTAAGAAAAACTTGCAGGTTTGAAGCTTGAAACTCAAGATTTTCAGATAATTTGACAGGTTGTCCAACCTCGCACGTCCAGACATTTGTTGTGAAAGTCAGAATTCCTTATCAGATACAACAATGAGAAATCATCATGCAGGGACAGGAGCAACAAACAGCGTCGCTAGAAAAATAGCTGGACATAAGAATCAGCTAAAGTGTATTTGCCGATTGTTTCTATTTCTCCAGGTTATCAAAATGAGGAAACAAAGTGACAAGCAAGTTGCCAGACTTCTTAATGGCCATAGATAGATATAGATCTTTGACAGCCTGGGACTCTAATCGATCCTGATACATTAGATATCAGATTAGTTTCTCAAGGGATATGGGAAGCTGAGAGGAGCATTGTGAAGCACCGGAAGACTTGTTTTAGGAGAAAAACAGAGGAAAACCTCAGCGAGACTGGTAAAAACAGAGATTCAGAGGTAGTATACATGAGGGAAAACTTAAGGTCATCCTTCAACAACCTTTCCAAGGAAGGTTTCCCTTCTTGTTTATGAATTTAGGGTTTAATTATTGACGAACATGATTAAAAGAGAAAAGGATGAACGGAAAAAAACATTCTTAAGAAATTATTTGGCATGTCCATTTTCATCTGGTGGAGTGCCTATTTTCAGTACTTGAATTTTGAAAACAAACAAGAATTTAATTTGTTGCTATTTTAGAGAGTGACAAACTCTAAGAGCATTCAAGTGAACTCATGTAAGAATAAACATGGATCATTTCACCAATTATTAATGCCCTTTGAGAAATATAAACTGAACCTACAGTTGCCAGAGGTTCAAGATCATGGTTTCTTATGCTATATTCTAGTTCGAAGTAAGAAACTTTCCATCTCCTATAGCGAGATACAGTGTCATCGCCATTCAACATTATGAGTTCAAGTGGATATCCACTACTTGAAATTGTAACAACGGACATGCATCTCACTCAATAAGAGCATCAGCTTGGAGAAGAGAATAACACCTGGTACATGTAAACAAGTTAGAATCGAACATGGATCAATCGAACAAAATAGGTGCATCATCATTGGAGTGCTTGTTTTTGGCCCAAGGTGTTACGCAACAGAGCAGCTACTTTTAGATTTAAGAAACCAAAGGACATCATAAATCAAAATGCAACCATCTCTCTTACAAGGAAAATAACAATTTTTGAAGGATTCAGACTAATTTTATTTGACTCATCACTGCCCACAAAGATAACAAAACAATGCAGAGTAATCAATCAATATTGGGTAATTATTGTTGGTAATAATAACACATTACGCTTAGAGATAATCAAGACAATAATCATACAAAAAATCAGTCTAAATATCAAAAAGCAATGATCAAGCAATTCTTGAAAATCAAAATGTTTTATACAAGCTGATTAGTTATATATATAAAATCTTAAATATTTTTTCTTACAGAGCTTGTACTGTTATTATTATATTGTAATAGTTGTTTATATAATGCAGCATTCTACACCATAAACATTACATTGTGATTTTTATCATTGTCTTTAAAAACTCTTTATAGTATCAAAGCCTTTATAGGATTAATCTCCACTTGATCTTATGGCCTTAAAATGTTTTTCCATACTCTCCTTCAATACTATGGTTCACATAGTAATAGTCGAGCTATCATCAACCAATTTTTTCTTTTGATGCAATCAGGTAACTTTCCTGTTGCAATATAAAAAATACTACGAATATATTGATGGCTCAACCTTTATGCCTTCCGCTATCACTGATTCCACAACCTACAATCTTTGAAAACAAAATGATCAACTAGTCATGAGTCTTCTTCTTTCTTCTCTTATAAAAGAAGCACTTTCTGTTAGCATTGAATATACAACATTAAAAGATGTCTGGAACGCTCTTGAGACTGCCTTTAGTTACAAATCTAAGGCTCATGAACTTCAAATAAAACATGAGCTTTATCTCATAAAGCATGGCTCTCGTAGTATCTCTACGTACTCTAAAGCATTCAAGGCTTATTGTGATCAATTATTGGTAATGGGATGTCCAGTTGAAGACACTGATAAAGTGCACTGGTATTTATGTGGTCTAGGCCATGAGTTCTCAAGTTTCTTCACCACTTAATTCTCTTTAACTCCACTTCCAAGTTTCAAAGATATTATTCATAAAGAAGAAAGCTTTGATCCATTTTTCCAAGTCTATTGATTATCCTATAGGTGGCCCTTCTACATATATGGTTCATTCCTCTGCATCTTCCAATCGATATGCAAGGCCATATAATAATTAGAATAGATATAAAGGAGGTCATTTAAAGGGAGGAAATTACAGGAAGCAGTAGTATAAAAGACCTCCTCGATGTCAAATATGTCGAGAAGAAGGCCATTATACCATGAACTGTAAGATCAGATACATAAAATTTGATGCAAACCTTGCTGAAGCACTTGCAACATGCACTATCAACAACAAAACAACATATTGGTATACTAATATAGGAGCATCTGCACATATGACTCCTGATGTGTCTCAGCTTGATAAGATGAAACCTTACACTGGTAAGGATAAATTTATTATTGGTAATGAATCCTCTCTACCCATTACACACATAGGTCTCTCCCACTCTAACTCTTAAATTAAAAGACGTTCTTAATATGCCAAACTGAACCAAAAATCTACTTTTTATTAGTAAATTAACCAATGATTTTTCTTTTTCAGTTTTCTTTTCTGATAATAAATTTATCATACAAAATCTTAAAAATCAAAAGGTGGTGGCAAGCGATAATCATATAAATAGATTTTATGTACTAAAGCGTGGATGAAATGACTAAAAGATTGATGTCTTCTCTTAAGTGCAGGAGTATCAAAGTAATAAATAACCCGGTAAGATCGATGTCGAACCACAGGAAAGTTAATTATATAAATTATAAACAACAATAATACAACAACAACAACAACACCAACAATATGTCAAGGTTAGAGAATGAAAACTTTGAGATGGAAGATCAATGTGGGGATCAAATAATGATAAAAACAAATGTCAAGGTTAGAGAATCCACTAATGATATTTCAAACTAGTATAAACTCTTTTTATTACTCAATTGGAAACCACACACAAATGAGGTTCTAATCGGATTATAAGTTGTTACCATTATTACATTAGTTATCTTATTTAAATAAGGCTAATACTTGTAAATATTGTCACCTATTCATGATCATAACTTATGTTAATGACAAATCAAGTTTCTTTCATAACACAAGTGTTGGTTATATCATATGGTTGGACTATGAAAGTGTCAAGTATTTATTGTACCAAGTGTTATACAATATAAATCTAAACTAATCATTTAACAAGAAAAGTATTAAAAATGAATAAGATAACAAATACAAAACATGTTAGTATCAAATATTAAAGTCTATATTAAGTTTATATTATCTTTATTTTTACACCATTAATATAACTTTTTTATCTTGACATATAAACTTAACTAAACATAATAAAAAAGAGAAATATAAATAAACAAGATAAGAATATAAATAAGATATTAATATAAGTAGAACTTAAGCATTACAATAAAGAGAGAGTAAGAGCATGATCTTGATCTAAAAATCAAGATGCGTAAGTACATGACAAATATCTCTTTTTATAGGCCAAAATGAGAAAGTATTGATTTGATGACTAATTATTGAGTAGGTGGCCAACTCTTGACTTGGTGATAATTCTTATCTTTTTATCTGCCAAAAACATTATTGATAACATCAGAATTTGGATCAACCTTGTGCATGAAAGTTATAGGAAATTGTCTCAACTTTTCAGAAAAAAATATTAAAGTCATTTGGACTTCTAGAACTTGAGATATAGGTTGAACACTAAATAGTGTTTGGGTTGTAAGATAGATTTAGACTTCTACGTTGTTGATAAGATTTAGACTTCCAAACAACAGAATTGTATCTTGCCTTCTCATAAATGTTTTAGACCTATGTCTTAGCTTTCCATTCATATAAAGTAAACCTAAATTCAATTTTCACATCTCCAGTTATGATCTAATTACCGAACAGTATTCTAGTTTAGACCAAATCAGCATCTCTTTTCTAAGCTTCACTCTCTCTTTATCTTTTTAATTTCAGTATTTTAACTCATTAATCAATCCTTTCATTTATATGATAGGCTTGTATTTAGGATGAACATTTACCATAAATTAAAGGTATCTTATAGTATCAGATTTATTATTATAAAGCATGTTTTAATTAAGGAGTTATTGATACTTTAAGTATAAAATGATGATATAAAACTTTGATAAAAATGGATTTTTAAGTACTAATCAGTGGACATTATGTTTTCTCTGCTATCATTAACAAGCACAATTTATGTAATTCCTTTTACATTAGATATATCTGTTTAGGTCATGTATCCTTTTAAATAACTTCTATGCTTAACAAGAAAGTTTTTTTTTTTTAATCTCTTACCTCTATATTATCGTATCTATCCATCTTTGTGTGTTAGTTGCCAAAATGCTAAAATCCATAAACTATCTTTTCCCATATTTGACAATCAATCCCAAACAGTTTTAGGATTAATACATTGCAACTTATAAGGACCAACACCAATAAATTGAATCTCTAACTATCGATATTATGTTATTTTTATTAATAATAACTCTTGCTTCACTTGGTTCTATCCATTAAAGCACTACGCTGATTTTTATTAAACCTTTATCAAATTTCAAACACTTGTTGAAAATCAATTTTTAGCAAAGACAAAAACATTCCAAAGTGATGAAGGAGGAGAATTCACAAGTACTATTTTCCAGTCTTACTTAGACAAATATAGAGTTCACCTTTAATGTTCTTGCCTTTAAACACCCTCTTAAAATGGTAGAGCTGAGAGAAAACATAGACATATTATTGAGATAGGCCTAAAAATACTATTTCATGCCAATGTTCCTCTCAATCTTTGGTTTAAGGCCTTTAGTACAATTGTTTTTATAATTAATCACTTGTCCCTGCCTATCTTGAATGGAGTTTCTCCATTTAAAATTCTGTATGGTAAGGCTTTTTTACCTATGCATTATTTTGTATTTTTGGTTGTTTATGTTTTCCATAATTAAAAGATTATACTAAACATAAATTTGAACCCAGAAGTCTTTCATATATTTTTCTTAGTTACAATTCATCCTATAAAGGATTTCGATGCTTAGATCTAAAATTACATCAAGTATAAGTCACTCGACATGCTCGGTTTGATGAGATAGTTTTTCCATCTTCTTCCTCCCATATGCAACCTTCTCTTGCACTATCAAATTATATTTCTTTTCATGATCCTTGTTCCTCAACTTCTTTTTTATCTAGCATTAATTTTTCTATAGGTTCTTAGTCTTTACCATCAATCACTCTATCCATACCATATAAATCATATACCTTGGAGTTGCCTCAGATTCCACCAATCTCATCTCCTCCTGTGCTTCCTATAATAATTATGAGAGTTTCAAAATTGGCTTTTATGCCTACTTATAAAATGGAGCAAATTTCAGATATACATATTGCATTGGTTCAACATTCTTCCTCAAATCAGAACTCCCATTCCATGTTAACCTATGGAAAAGCTAGTATCTCCAAATCCAAACATTATAATTATGTTTGTCAATTTCTTGCCTTTTATTATCATTTTTATTAGTTATGAAGGAACCAAAAAGATTCAAAAGTGTTGCCAAATCACTCGAATGGCTAGCTGTCATAGATGATGAAATTCGTGCTCTCACTCATAACCAAACATAGGAACTAGTTCCTAGACCACTTGCTACCAATATGGTTAGATCTAAATGGATTTTTCAAATCAAATATCATTTTGATGGCTCTATTGATTGGTTCAAAGCACGTCTTGTTACTTAAGGCTATACTCAACTTTATGGACTTGATTTTCATAACACATTTAGTTCGATTGTTAGAGCTTCTATAGTCCATAATGTCCTCTTTATAATAGTAACTCGTGGTTAGAACATAAATTAATTTGATGTTAAAAATGCCTTCCTACATGGTCTTTTTCAAGAAAATGTTTTTATGGAACAACCAATTGGCTATATTGATACTTCTCATCCACACCATGTTTGTCGTCTAAAAAAAATTCATCTATGGTTTGAAATAGGCATAAAAAGCTTGGTTTAATTGCTTTAACAATTTTTTACTCACAATTGATTTCACTTGCAGCATAACAGATTACAGTTTATTTGTTCATTCATCAAACAATGACATAATTTATTTACTCTTATACATGGATGATATTGTCATCACCAAAAGCAATGTATCTCTTATTGACACTTTCATTCACAAGCTCTAGTGGGAGTTTTCTATGAAGAACCTTAGCAATCTACATTATCTTTTAGGTTTAAAAGTCACTCATTCTCCATGGTGATTGTTTCTTAGCCAAGTAAAGTAGGCAAGAGATATTCTTATCTAGGCTGATTTTCATGATTCAAATCCAATAGCAACACCAATGATTCTTTACCATCATTTAACTTTTGATGGTCCTCTATTTCCTTCACCTACAACCTATCAATCTCATGTTGGTTCATTATAATATCTCACCATTACCCGACCGGATGTTACACATGTAGTAAATTCAATAAGCCAATTCATGTATGCACCAAGAAAATCACATTTTCACGTCATAAAAAATTCTCAGATATGTTAAAGAACTCTTCATTTCGGCCTCAACATCAGTCCATCAAGTCATCTCAACATCTCAGCTTTTTCAGATGTCAATTGGGTTGGTTGTCTAAAAAATAGTCGCTCAACATCAGGGTATGTAATTTTTATGGGTGATAATTTAATTTCATGAACCTTTAAAAAACATATCACAATCTCTAGATCTTCAACAAAATTAGAATATAAAGCATTAACACTTACCGCAGCTAAGGTTAAATGGTTGTTAAACATTCTTTATGATTTATGTATTTAATTAATAGCACAACCAACTTTACTATGTGACAACACTGGTGCCATTTTCATGACTAGAAATCTTGTAGCTCAATAAAGGTCTAGACACATTGATATTAATGTTCATTTTGTTAGAGAATTAGTCTGCAATGGTATATTAACACTTAAACATGTACCATCCACCTTACAAATAGCATACATCTTTACCAAAAATTCATCCAAAATCTTGTTTCTGCTGTTTTGATCCAAGCTTCGCGTGTTGCCGACTACACTTGACTTGAGGAGGGATGTTGGTGATAATAACACATTATACTCTGGAGATAATCAAGGCAACAATTAAACAAAAAATTACTCCTAGCATCAAAGAGTAATAATCATTCCAAACATAAATGAGCAATCCAAGGAAATCAAGATGTTATATCGAAGTTGATTAGTTGTATGTATAGAATCTTAAATATCTTCATTTATAGAGCGTGTACTATTATTATTAAATTATAATAGTTGTTTATATAAAGCAGTATTCTACACCATAAGAATTATATTGTGATTTTCACCACTATTTTTAAAAATTTTTCATTTATAACCAACAAGCATGACTTAACGTTTACATAACAACAAACAAACAAACAAACATTCACGTGAAGTAAGAATAATACTTATTTATTATCAAACAGAAAAGGAAAGGTTAAATTCAATCGTTGGTTTTATTTGATAGGGGCTGCCAATGTTTCTTATAATGGAATAGTTGCAATACTTATTTTACCCATCATTAAATAGTATCTAATAACAATTGAATTAAAGTTTGAATTTACTATTAACATAATATAATACAAAAACATATATTGTTTTGGAGAGAAAAGTAAAAAGGCCAAAAAAGAAAGAAAGATGAAAGTAAAACCTTACCAAGAACACCTAATTAAGCTAACAGCTCATTTTAAAGAGACTAGATTTACTCATTTGAGTAGAAACAAAAATCAATTATAGATGCACTGGGTACACTAGCTTTGATGACTCAAATTGGGGGTAAGGTCAAGATCTAACTTGTGAATATTGAGATAAAGATTTTCCCTACATATTGTTGTTGCTTGAATGAAATGGAAGAGGATATGTAGCCCTAGTATCATAATATCCAACACTCTATCAATGTTGAGAACCATCTCAATCTAATAGCTTAAGTTTTTAGGTGAGGTTTCAAAATATAATTTATATTATTCTTTAACAATTAACATGATAAATCTTTAATAAAGTAATGGATATTGATTTGTTTTAGTTACAATTGGTTGCTTTATAAAATCAATCGAAGCAGCTTTTTATGCTCATGTCACATAAAAAAAATAAATTCATGGACTTATTGAAAAAGATATTGCTTGGTAGTATGGTTTGTCAAGGCACTCGTAATTGGTAATGCTTATAATTTTAATAGAAAGGTTATTTAAGATCTTTGCCAATAATGAAAGATTAAGCATTTCAATTCCTCACCCTGTCAATTAAAGATAAATGCAGCAGTGAAAACAACAAACAAGAATATAAAAAATTATCCTAAAAAATAGTCGTCGCTTATAAAAACTGTGACTATCATGAAATTGATGTTTTCATATAAGTTGTATGGATACCAAACTATTGTTAAAATAGCAACATGTGTAACTTTGTATTCCTTAGTATGTGGCATAGATATGGTGATGTTTTTAGAAATTAAAATATCTTTTCTAAAAATGCTAAAAGAAACAAAGATAAAAGAGTCGGAATAGACAAAAAATCAGTATGAATAACTGGATTTTATTAGTAAAATAAGGCTATTTACAATTTTTTATAGACAACTATATTGAAGGAAAATGACTACAACTTTTGATAAGAAAATACAAATTCAAAAATTTCATGGAAGAGATTTGGTGTTGAAATTGTTTTTACCGGTTCTCAAAAAGGATCAAAACAAATGAATACCTAATTATAAAGCCTTTTATAAAGTCAAGAATACATTTTTCAGAAGAGCTTTTATTTTATTAGATATAGATGAAAGAGATTTTTTAAAGCCTGTAAATTCAAATATTATAAAAAAATATTATACTTCAAATTATATTTTCTTTATCCAATGCAATAAAAATGTTAAGTTTTGGTTCGTACAACATATATTCTAATATATGAGTTACCATATTATCTTTAAACAGTGTATGTATGACAACTACCAATTGTTAAAAACAACCTTTCTTAGTTTTATTTTTATTTGGTTCAGTGGTGCCTACTTTTCTAGGTAATATATGTATTGTAATCCTTGTCAATTAAGTGCTGGTAGGGTTTTTTTTGTCCTCTCTTTCTCCCCTTCTTAAATTAAGTGTTGCCCTTAAAAAACTTCAAAGTAGTTTTTTAATTTTTTTCTTATTCTTTTATTTGTATTTTTTATTTGAATAAATTATTTCAATTCGAAAATTATTTTCAATTTCATCCACCCTTCAATTTTTTCATCTCTCAAATTATCCCACATTTTTGTTATTGTTATTTTTTAAATTTAGGTGATTTTTAAAATTAGTTTTGTCTTATGATTTCATCCTTCTTAATTTTTTTCTATCATATTTAATTTTTATTTTTTTATTGTTATTTTTTTCTTTGGAAAATTTTTTTAATCGATTGTTTTTTTTTCTAATTTTATCATTTAATATTAATTTGGTTAACAATTAAGCTTTTTAATTAAGCTTGGATATAGGATTTCACAGGTTATGAATTTGGATGGTTAACCTAGGTTTAGAAGATCTGTCTGGGTTTACTTCATTTTTCATACTATTAAATTAAGATTGCTTTAAAAAAAATTACTAGATTAACCTTGCTTATTAAACCCAACCGACTTAATGAATAAAATCTCTATTTTATATTGCTTCTTTATAAATTCTATTGTCACCCCAATGTTTTTCTTTTTTGATGTTTAGAAAAACTTGGTCCGACCTGAGGCATAACACCAACCACCAATATAGATTTGTTAGAGCCATTTTTGTTATATTTTTTTTAAATTGATTTTTTTATCTTTAATAATTTGTTCATTAAAACTATCCTTTATAATTTGTTTCAATAAGGATTTCATGGGGTTGTTGCCCATCTCATGCTCTAAATTATAAATTTTAGAAATTAATTATAATTGACTTAAATCAATCCAATAAGTCACCGTCTTAATTTTATTTTTTAAAATGTCATTAAACATGTCATCATTTAAATATTTTTAAAGTATTTCATCTGGTATGCATCAAATGTTTTATTTTTTGGCATCTTTATATTAATTTATTCTAATCTTATAATCCAAGTTGTAGATTTAACTAATTAACATGAGTTGATTCAAGTTGTTTTTTAATTTATTTTTTCTAATTGATTTTCTTTTTTTAATTTCATCTTTAAAAATTAAATTGATTGAAAATTAGACTTCATATTTTTTTTTAATTTTCTATGGAGTTATCCAATTTCATAATCTACATTGCAAGTTTGACAAGTTGGCTTATGTTGATTATATTTTTTTTATTGAATATACTTTTAATTGAGTTTGTATTTATTTATTTATTTTTAATAAAATTATTTTGATTTCATGATCTGGGTCATAGTTTTTGATAAGTTAATTTAGATTGACTCATATAATTGATTTAATTTATTTTTTAATTTTATTATTTATTATTAAATTGATTAGAAATTAATTTTTGTAATTTATTTTGATTTTCTTTTTAACTTAGACTGGTTCAATATATTCACATCTTAATATTTTTTAAATATTATTCAATATATTAACATATTAATATTTTAAAAAATATACTCTATTATATCATAATTAAATATTTTTTATTAAAAACTATATTAATAATATCTAAATATTTTTTTATATTAAAAAAATAACCTCAACAACACACCAATAATACAAGTATTTTTCGAGAAGGATTTAGCTATCACCATAACGTTTCGATAACAAAACCTAATATAAATTGATCGTACCATTGTTTTATGAAGAAAAAGCTAAAACAAAATCAATTTTAACACATTCACATACCAAACAGTCACGAGTTGCATTTAGGCACGGAACTGAAGAAAACCTGAACATGACAACAAGCGCTAACTTCTTCTAATCTGCCGTTAAAAATAATAGTAAACAACCGTACACGTGTCTACCAATCGTCTATAAATATTTAGATCATCGACTCTCCTCAAACCCTCCCTCACCCATAACCCTCTACGGGTTTTCTATTACACAACCGTAACATCTGT
The DNA here is from genome assembly GCA_015708895.1 of Populus ilicifolia. Lineage (NCBI taxonomy): Eukaryota > Viridiplantae > Streptophyta > Magnoliopsida > Malpighiales > Salicaceae > Populus > Populus ilicifolia. The sequence continues at coordinate 256,948 of SRLM01000265.1, forward strand.
TCAAAACCAAACCCTAGATCCCTCTCTCTCTAATTACTTGATATAACCATGGTTTCCGACGCCAGCAAGAAGAAGGCTGCTCAAAAGAAGGCGGCGGCAGCTGCCAAGAGAGGTGGAAAAGCAGCTGCAACCTCCTCAAAAACAGCGGCGGCTGCCGATTCGCAGAATGGAGTTGTTGATAAGTTGTCGAATGGAGTTGGAGCTCTTCAGGTTTCCGATCGGACTTGTACTGGCGTCCTATGCTCACATCCTCTTTCCAGAGATATCCGCGTATGTTTGTTGATTTTTGTTTTTTAAATACTAAAGCTTAATCTATATATATATAGATTGATTGGTTGGTTGATTTTTATGTTTTATTGACCTTTTTTTTCCGAGTCTTGTTAGATGTTGATTATAACGCAGGTTTTACTTAATTTTTTTATTAGGCTCCTTAATTAATTTGATCGCACCATTTTTTTTCTCAAGGTTCTTTTAGATGGTTCTCTAATTCTAAGCTGCAAGAGCTTATTGTAAGGATTAATTGGTTAGCTGTAAGAGTGTCTCCAATTGCCATATCTTGCTTTCAATATCTAAGGATAATTATTTTGATTTTTTTTTTGTATTTCTGATTGTGATTCTGATCATATAGATATTAAATCAAATGCCCTGGGATATTTTTATAGATATATTAACGTGCAGTTTCTTCAATTGATATATTCCAAAGGATATGTTATGTTATATGATTGCTAGTCTTGCACGCATCACACCAGAATTATAAATTAGTCTCACCATTAGCTTATTGTTGCTAGCTTGGTGTACCTAGACAAGTGCCTGTGCGAGCAGCTGTGTCTGTCATCAGTGCATTCTGGCAACCGTGAACATGCAATGTATAGACTAAAAATTTTCTTTTCTGAATGAATATAAGCTATTGTTCACCCTTCTGGGATTCCTTGGAGGAGGTAATATCAAGTGATGAGGGTTTTTTTTATTGCTTATTTGTATAGAGTTTAAATCTTGGTTCAAAAGGTAATGTTATGGAAAATAACTTAGATCTTCATTGCAGATTGAATCATTGTCAGTTACTTTTCATGGACATGATCTCATTGTTGATTCTGAGCTGGAGCTAAACTATGGCAGGTTTGCATAGTCTTACCTAATTGGTGCGTGTGTCATAGAACTTCATATTGAAAAAGAAATTCATTCAATTTTTTTTTCCCATCTGTTCATCGTTTTGTACTTCAGACGATATGGATTGCTTGGTTTAAATGGATGTGGGAAATCAACACTCCTGGCTGCAATAGGGTGTCGAGAGCTTCCAATTCCAGAGCACATGGACATATATCACCTCACCAGGGAGATCGAAGCTTCTGACATGTCTTCACTTGAGGCTGTGATAAGCTGTGATGAGGAGAGGTTGGAGTTGGAGAAAGAAGCAGAGGCCTTGGCTGCACAGGTATTTCCTTGTGACTAAAAATAATTTTGGTGTATTTCAGAACATGTAAATGATGTATGTTATTGTGACTTCCATGTGTGATTGATCATTTATTTTGGCCTGGCTTGGCTTGGATATAGGATGATGGAGGTGGAGAAGCTCTTGATCGTGTTTATGAGCGTTTGGAGGCCATGGATGTGGCAACTGCAGAGAAACGTGCTGCTGAAATTTTGTTTGGTCTTGGATTTAACAAGCAAATGCAAGCAAAGAAAACACGAGATTTTTCTGGTGGCTGGAGAATGAGGATTGCATTAGCTCGGGCTTTGTTCATGAACCCAACTGTCCTCTTACTTGATGAGCCAACCAATCATCTTGGTAAGCTCCCCTAGCACTAATGTTTGCTCATTACATTTTCCAAATCTCTCGTGGTATTTTGGCTACTTTGTTTTTTTGAGAAAAGAAAAACTCTCTTAGGGATTTGTGAGTTTGTAAGTACATGCCATTATTTTTCTTCTGTGTGTTAAACTGGACTAGGATTTTTTGGATTTAAAATCTGTTCTTGCCTTGAACGTTTGCAAGTACATTTAGGAGACCACAACACCCTCCTTGATGGAAAAGAAAGCAAAACTCAAGATAAGAAAACTATGCTATGTCCTGTCCTATTGAGCATGAGATGTGAATCCTTTATCCATGACACTATATCATGAGAAGTCAAAAAAACTATCAAATATTAAAAAGAAAAAAAGCTCCATAATGCAAGTTGTTCTGGGAACATTCTTAAGTTTTCTGTCTGAACTCTCCTAAGAAGTGTGAATTTTGCATGCACATCCTTATAAGCCCTTTGATTTTCCTCATTCAAAAATCTACAAAATAATCAGTGACAGGTCCACATGTAACTTGAAATCATGACCTGTTACAGCCTGTTTAGAATATTGGTTACGGTAATGATTTCAATTCAATTCTATTGGATTTATTAGTTGACTTGGATCTATCCAAGAACTTAAGGCGTATAATGACTGACATATTCTGAATCATAGATTGTTTGTCTTTCTTTTTACCAGTTTCCAACTCTTCTCTGCACATTCTAACATACAATTCTATATGACATCAAATTTTTATGTTTGGAAGTGTGGATTTTCTAAGAAATTCAGCTCAACACGTTGATTTCTACCCAATTGAAATTCAACCTTGAAGGGTCTGATTTCGTGTGGATTACCGTTGAATGGTCACACACCATGTGACAGAAATATATTCATAAAAAGGGGTTCTGTTTTGCAAGAATTTTTAATCCCATCGTGGTCAACAGTAAGGGTGAAAAAAGAAATTTGAACAGCAAACTATTGGACAACTATTTACTTCGATCAACATCTGCACTTTTTACTCATTTCTATAGAAGATTTGAATTCAACTCTTCACTTGATTTTTCAAAACAGACAATTAGTTCCAACCCCGTGTCATTTGTTTCAGTGAAAACATGGAGGACTTGGGCCAAACTCACGTGATTTATTTGCCATGACTAAAAGCAAGAAAATTCATTTATTTTCAGATAATGCCAAACTTTTTGGAATTCTCCTGTTGATGATTGTTAGCATGGGGACTTTATTTTTCAGCTTGTGTGGCAGACAGTATACCGAATGGAGTTTTATTATGTTGGGTGTAATGTTGAAAGTTATGACTATCTAACAATTTTATATTGTTAGTTGCTTTTCATGCTATTTTCCTTGTTTGTTGGCACACAAGTGTGTTTGACTCTTTAAAGTTCAGTTCTCATATATTGGGAGAAGAATGGCCTGGGAGGAGTTTTAAGGGGTTTGTGAAATCTGCAAAAGTTTCTTGTTAACGATCAATTCTTTTATGTTGTGACAGACCTTGAAGCCTGTGTCTGGTTGGAGGAAACTTTAAAGAACTTTGAACGCATTCTAGTTGTGGTTTCTCACTCTCAGGATTTCTTGAATGGTGTCTGCACAAACATTATCCACATGCAAAACAAGAAATTGAAAATCTACACTGGTAACTATGATCAGTATGTTCAGACTCGTTCTGAACTGGAAGAAAACCAGATGAAACAGTACAAATGGGAGCAGGATCAGATTTCTTCCATGAAGGAGTATATTGCCCGATTTGGGCATGGGTCAGCAAAGTTAGCTCGTCAGGCACAGAGCAAGGAGAAAACACTTGCTAAAATGGAACGTGGTGGACTTACAGAAAGGGTTGTGAGAGACCATGTTCTGGTCTTTCGCTTTGTTGATGTGGGGAAGCTTCCACCACCCGTGCTTCAGTTTGTTGAAGTAACCTTTGGCTACACGCCTGATAACCTCATTTATAAGAATCTTGACTTTGGTGTTGATCTGGACTCTAGGGTTGCGCTAGTTGGCCCCAACGGAGCTGGAAAGAGTACCTTGCTGAAGCTAATGACGGGTGACTTGGTTCCTTTAGATGGCATGGTTCGCCGGCACAATCACTTGAGGATTGCGCAATTTCATCAACACTTGACTGAGAAACTAGACTTAGAATTATCTGCTCTGCTTTTTATGATAAGAGAGTATCCAGGGAATGAGGAAGAAAAAATGAGGGCAGCGATTGGGAAGTTTGGGTTGACAGGCAAGGCCCAGGTGATGCCCATGAATAATTTGTCAGATGGGCAGAGGAGCAGGGTCATTTTTGCTTGGCTGGCATTTAGGCAACCCCACATGCTGCTTCTGGATGAGCCAACCAACCATTTGGATATTGAGACCATCGACTCCCTGGCGGAGGCATTGAATGAGTGGGATGGGGGTCTGGTTCTTGTTAGCCATGATTTCAGGCTCATAAACCAGGTAGCGCAGGAGATATGGGTATGTGAGAATCAGGCTGTTACCCGGTGGGAGGGCGACATTATGGACTTCAAGGCTCACCTTAAGATGAAGGCAAGGTTGTCTGATTGAGTTGAGTTGGATCACAGGGACGGATTCGGATAGTGAGTGGTTGAGTATCACAAGGCCGAGTGGGTGATTTTAGTTTCCCCAGGATGAAGAAAGCAGCTTGTAGAGAGGAGGGGATGGGTGACAAGGAGGCTTGTTTATTGTTTCGAGCCAAATGTTCATCGTATCCTTTGCTCGGTTACTAGGGAGTATTATTTCTGTTTTCTTTAATTACGATTGGCGTTCTACTGCTAGACTTGGTCCTTTACCAAGGTGGTGGTACGTGACAATATTTATTTAGTTCAGAGGCGATGCTGATGTGATCCTCTTGTTACATGTGTACTCTGAAAAACATGTTATGCTACTTTCTTCCCTATGCTACTTTTATTCCTCTTTTGAAGTTTTGGTGTCGCCCACTGGATTTGCATCTGGATGATGGTAATAAAATGTTCCACTTGATTTTATAAGCTGGGCTTTATGCGCTTTAAAGGAGGGGCCGCTGGATCATAATTACACTATTAGATGTCACATGGAGTCGCCCTTAACCTCACAAGTCTCAAGGGGGAGGAGGAGCATGTTGGGTTTTCTACTCGGAGGCTTCAAATTTTCTTAAATTTTTTGGATTTTTTAATTTTAAATCATGAAAAAAAAATACTTGATTTAAAATTAAAAAGAGATGTATAATATATATATATAATGGAGTACTTGTTTTTATAATCTCTAATATAATTATTCTTATTTTAATAACTAATTATTTTTTTTATTATATTTTTAAAAAATAATAAGGATATTTTATAAAATTTATCATTTATGACCATGATTTTATACATACGTGGGAATATAATAAAAATAAAAAAAAACTAAAAAAAAACAAAACTAAAAAAATAAAGTTAAATATAAAAAGAATAAAAAGAAAAAAATAAATATCATCCTTTTCTTTTTCTTTCTCTTCATCGTAACCTTGTCTTCCATGGTGTAAATGGCCTGGGCTTTGGGCAGGTTTTAACAGTTTTCAACATCGAGGAGTGTATGGGTTGATTATGTCCTAATTTGGATTTTACTCCCCAGTTAAATATTGTTTTTAATAAAAAAATATATTAACCATGAATGAAAATTGATTGTTAATGAATAGTTTATCAAAATTAATTTTTTATTTAATCAAATTATAGTAAAAATATATTTTATCTAAATACATCTCACATTATATATAAAAAAACAATTATAGTTGAATAATTCTTGTAAGTTGCACTAATTGAAAATACTATCCAAATATAAATATATTTTCTCTAAATAAATCTCACTTATATAAAGCATGAAAAAACAAGTATAGCTTAATCATAATATTTTTTTAATTAAATATGTATAAAATAATTAAAAAAAACTATTTAAAAAAGATTAAATACAAAAATAAAAAATTTGAGAGGGTATTAATTTAAATATAAATTAAAAAATTATTTTAAAAAATATTTAAAAAAACCACAATTTTTTTAAAAAGGCAAAATTACAAAAAGAAAATAGCAACTTGACCCATTTAGAAAAGGCATGCATGCAGGCATGCTCTTTTTTGTTTATTTTTTAAAAATAAAATTTGACTGTTAGATATTTTATTAGCCTCATTATTTCTTTAAATAATAAATTTTAGATGACATATCATGTGATCTTCCCTAGATTATGGGAACTATGATGGTTAAAAAATGAGGTTTATGTTTTTTTTTAATTTATAAATTCATTTTCAATCTATTTTTATCTATAACACTTAGAAAGGAGTAAACATTTAAAAAAAAAACATAAATAACCCTAAAAAAATATATACACACAAAAACCCAATATCAACTCAAAATTGAAAATTTTCCTGAGCTCATATATGTTTTTAGGCAATTTTAAGGTGAAAAAACAACAAAGTAGAACTCTATCAAATGTAACACATTAATATAAAAATTGATTATTTTTATGGTCAAAATTAGTGTTAATATTGATTATCTCTCTACTAATAAAATCTGATAATCTCTGTCTCTCGCTCTCAAACTAGGAACTAAAAAATAAAAAAATAAAATTTTATATCAAAATTTATTTTTGGAAACTTAAAGGGATCTAAATTGTATTATTTTTAAAGATGGAGGACCTAAGAGTATTTTTCACCAAAAATCTAGAATACCACTTATTTTTTGAACCCTTTTCATTTTGATTATTTTCTTTCGATTCCACTTGTACTGAAAAAATCGAAAGCAATTGGCTTTCAATTATGATCAAACTTTTTTAAATAAAACATTAAAGATCAAAATAAATTAATAAAAAATAAACAAGGAACCCACAGTAATACATGAGTGTGTGAATATTGTTTCTTTGGTGAAAATGCCATACATTTTAGAGTTTTCAATAACTAGATTTGTGGCTTATACTATATCTCAAGCCAAACTAAAATTTTCCCAACATGTTTAAACAGAGAAAGAAAAACTTAGGATCCAAGTTATAGATTTAAATGTGTTCAATAAAGTCATTTAATTTAATAATATTGTAATAAAAAAGGTCAATGACAATAAAAAAAGCAAAACAAAAAAGACTAATAAAAAAAATTTAAATGCTTGCTAATATTATAAAAATATATCCTTAAAATATTTTTAAATGATCTCAAAGATATTATTTAATAACAAAGTAAAAAATAAATGATAATGAGATAACCTTATAAAGAGAAAGAAAAAAATTAGAAGCTTAATAACCTGCAAATCAAATAGTAAATGATGATTTGAATTTTTTTTTTAAAATAAAAAGACTTGATTTTAGTTAATATGTCAAATTTATGATCTAGTTGTAAGGTCAAAGATAATTTCACACAAAAAAATTTGAATAAAACAATAAAAGTCAACTCTTAAGCAAACTAAAATAATATAAGTCTAAATAGAAACAAATCAATTACAAAACACAAAAAAAACCTAAGTCAACCATGATTAACTTGACTAATGTATAATCCAAGATACGGAACAAGATAATTTCATTTAAATGATGAAATTAAAAAAAAATATTAATTTAAAAAAGACTTATAAAAAAAATAAAGTTAAATTGAACTAATCTTTAAATCTGTAACTTAATTCATGAGATTGAGTTACCTCATAGAAAGTAAATTCAAAAAAATCTTGAAGTAAAATTCTCTGTCATCCAAAATTAAAAATTAAAATCAAAAGAAATCAAAACAATAATGATTATCATATCTAGAATAAAAATTAAATGAAATAAAATAATTAAGGATGAAATTAAAAAATAATGAGGAACAAAATAAAAAAAAATAAAAATACAAGGTTAAAAACCAAAAAATAGTAATAAAAAAATGGTGACTAAATATGATAGATGAAAAAAATTAAAAGATGATGAAATTAAAAAAAATATAAACCAAATGAAAAAAAATAAATTAAAGAATTACTTCAAAAAGTTGCATTAGCAGACAATAAAATTGAGGTGAAGAGTGAAAAAAAAAAGTTACCCAGACCAAACCAAAAGTTTTTTTTGCCATGTACGTTGCCTTGGGATAGAAAGGGATCAAGACAAAATGATACATCGAAAGCTACCATAGGATTGTTGCACGATGCATCACACACTTTCTCAATGGTGCAAATATCTCCCATTATGCATGTTCTAGTTTTTATTTTAAAAAATATTTTTTATTTATTAGAATACTAAATTAGCTATATTTTTTAAATTTAAACTAAAAAACCCATACTATCCTCGTATATAATATATCAAAATCACCCATAAACAAATTAAAATTTATCTTTCTTCCATCTTAGTTCCTCTCTTTTGGTAATGATTTGAACTTATTATCTATTATTCCTTAATGCAACCATTTCAAAATATAACTAGATTTTTGGCCTTGCACCATGATGTAGATTGAATTTTATTTTTTTGTAGACATAAAAAATATAAAGATATTACTAACATGTTTTCTAGTAAAAAATAATTTAATTATGGACTCGAAAAATAATGTACATTGGATGATATTTTTTTTAATTATAAATATTGAGATGGTGATATATTGGCAACATTTATTTTTTAATATTAATATGATGACATATTGTATTGATTAAGATGACCTTGGTTAATCTACAAATTTCATGATTTGTGTTATAAGAATAATCTAATAAAAAGAAATCGATATAAATTAGAAAACTCAATTTCAAATTAACTCAGTATTGAATGATAAAAATAAAAAAAAATCAATTAAAAAGAGATAAAAAAGTAACTCAAGTCAACTTGGGTAACTCAGTAAACCTATGACCCGGTCATGACAATGGGATAACCTCACAAAAAGTAAAATAATAAAAATTAAAAAGCTCAATTCTCAATCAATCTAATATTGAAGGATTAAATTAAAAAAAACTCATTTATAAAAATGATAAAAATATTCAAATTAACTTGGGTTAACCTATTAAATTTGTGATTTAAATCATGAGACAAATATAATTTTAATGAAATTAAATTTAAAAAAGCTACAAGTTATAATCTACAACTAACCAAATATTAAGGGATGAAATAAAAAAATCAATTAAAAAAAGGATATAAATCCCAAGTCAACTCGGGTTAACTTTTCAGACTCGTGACTTGTATCATAAAATCAAGATTACCTGTAGAAAGGGAATAAAAAAGAATTACAAAGCCTAATTCCTAACCAATTCAATATTAAAGGATAAAATTGAAAAAAAAATCAACTAAAAAAATACAAAATACAAAGCAAATAATAATAAAAAGAATGACAACAAATCTAACATAAAAAACATCACATGCCACATTGTTATTTTACGAGAGACTTAGGCAATGCTATTCTGGAGAAAGTTAAAAATGGAAGTCGAGGAGAGAAGAGAGAAAATTAAAGAAAAGAAAAATCGATGTTAGAGTCACATTTAAGAGTTAAAGTTATCACATGTTGTTCTATAGCAAAGTTCTCGTCGAGAAGATTCTAATGATACCAAAATAAAAATAAAAATGCTACCTTCAAAGCTTGGAGAAAGCCACTCATTTTTCTCACTTTAGTTTTTGGTCAGGAAAACAAGGAGTTAGATATTTGTACCAATTTCAAATTTCATCCCTACCGTTTAAATTATTTTAATCAATGCAATCAATTTTTTTCTTGCCATATTAAGCAACAAATGATTGATAGATTTTTTTTCTCCACGTTGTAAGAACCCCACAAGCAAACCAACGTAAGCCACGAAGTTTGATCCTAAATCAAACCAATTGAAACTGATAAAGCTAAAAATATAAAAAACTTGTGAAATTATTACAATCTATAATAATTATATGTCTTGATCTATAATATTTTTCCTTAAATATTTTAGTATTTTGTATATTTTTAATTTGTATATGGCATACAACAATCATAAACTTGATCCTCCTAATTTTGGAGCCATATATGCTTACAGGAAAATTAAACTGAATGAGGTCCAAAAATTGTTACAAAAAGGAGGCAATGATAAAGAATGATATGACCAAAAGATTAATGTCTTATCTTAAGTGTAGCAATGTCAAAGTAATAAATAACCCGACAAGACTAGTATCAAATTATAGGAAGGTTAACTATATAAATTATAAATGATGATGATGAGGACTTTAAGATGTAAGATTAATGTAATGATTAAATAAAAATAAAATAATTATTAAGGTTAGAAGATCTACTAATGATATTTCAAATAAGTATAGTATAAATATTTTTTATTACTTAACTGAAAACCACACACGAAGGAGGTTCCAATAAGATTATAAATTGTTAACATGATTACTGACACGACAAAGAGATTAATGTCTTCTCCCAAGTGCAGGAGT
>SRLM01000266.1:0-85508 GCA_015708895.1 Populus ilicifolia
CCTGCACTTGGGAGAAGACATCAATCTCTTTGTCGTGTCAGGCTTCATATGAAAGTTGTAGGCCTATGTCTTACCTTTCCATCCATATAAAGTAGACCTAAATCTGATATCTATAGCTCCAGATATGACCCAATTACCAAACAGTGTTCTAGTTTGGATTGCACCGACATCTCTTTTCTAAGTTTGATCATCTCTTTTCCTTTGCAATTGAAGTTCTTAAAGTCATCAATCAATCCTTTCATTTATGTGATAGGTCTGCATTTAAAATGAACATTTACCATAAATTAAAGGTATCTTATATTATTAGATAGATTATTATAAAACGTACTTTAGTTAAGGAGTTATTGATACTTTAAGTGTAAAATGATGATATAAAACCATGATAAAAATGCACTTTTAAGTACTAATCAGTCAACTATATAGTATAACCGACACATGTGCTATGAAAGGAACTTGGTTTATTATTAACATAAGTTAGCATCATGAATTCTTGACAATATTTAAAAGTTTGGTGTTACTTAAATAAGATAATTAATATGATCATATTAATAATTTATAATGAGCTATTAATGGTAAATCATCTCTTTGGAATCTCCTTTATGTATGGTTTTCAGTTGAGTAATAAAAAAAATTATATTATACTTATTTGAAATACTATTAGTGGCTTCAGTAACCTTGACAACTGGTTTTATCATTGTTTAATCTTCACATTAATCTTACATTTCAAAGTCCTCTTTAACTTATTATATTATTGTTATTTGTAATTTATATAATTAATCTTCTTGTGATTCGACCCCAGTTTTATCAGGTTATTTATTACTTCGACATTCCTATACTTTGAAGAAGATATCAATCTTTTAATCGTATCAAGTTTTTAGCTCCATTATTGGGAAAGTAAATTCTTATATAAATTATAATATCTTATTTTATTTTATTGTCTTTCAATTTTCTTTTATCTAACTTTTGTTTTGTTTTCTTTTCCTTTTATTTCTTTTTTCTTTTTATTCTCTTTCTACATGTGCCTAGGAGTTTGGTTACGTACTTTAAGTGGTAGACTTTATAAGGAATATTTATCATTTTTAGAAAACATGGTCGAAGAAAATAATCAGTCGCTTTATAATGAGAATAATTGATTTATAACACTTAGAGACTACATGAATCTTATAAGAACAAGTGCACCCTCATGTATAGTTTTCTTCCCTAATGCATCTCACTTTAATTTTAAGCCAAACATTATTCAACTTTTATCTAACTTTCTTAGCTTAGATCTAAAAAATCTATACTTGCATTTAAGAGAATTTGAAAAAGTGTGTAATACTTATAATGACTTAAATTATAGCATAAACACCATTAAATTAAAGCTTTTTCCTTTTTCATTAAAAGATAAAGCTAAAACATAGTTATAAAATCTTAGGTCAGGATCCATTCGTGTTTGCGATGAAATGCAACAATAATTTTTAAAGAAGTTTTTGTTGTCTTATATAACAAAATTTTTCAAAAGACAAATCATCATTTTCATTAAAAAAGCCAAAAGAAACATTTTATCAATGTTGGGATAGGTATCGAGACTTGATTGGTACTTGTCCTCATCATGGTTTTGAAACATAGAGATTGATTTCACACTTTTATAAAGGATTAACACCTAAAGATAGACAAATGGTGGAATTGATGTGTAATGGAAATTTTAAAAATAGAGACCTTAATGAAGTACCTAGACTTGCTAGCTAAAAATGCTCAAAATTAAGGACGCTACAAACACTTATTAGGCACCACGTAAAACTCAACTTTATACATCTAGTGGAAGAATGCAACCTTAGAAAAGATCATGACCTCCAAGCTAAGTTTGCATCTTTAGATAGAAAAGTCGAGGCTTTAGAATTGAAAAAAAAATAGTCAATTAAAATCTGTCTAAGATATTGTGTGTCAAATTTATGAAACTAATGAACACTCAACCAATAACTGTCTAACTTTTCCTTCTTTCAAGGAATGCTTCTAATTAGTATTTAAAAATATATTTTTATTAAGGTTTTATATCATTATTTTGTATTTAAAGTATCAACAATTCCTTAACTAGAGCATATTTTATAATAACATATCTAATAATATAAGATACCTTTAATTTATAGTAAATATTCGTCTTAAATATAGGCCTATCATATAAATCAAGGATTGATTGATAAGTTTAATTACTGAAATTGAGAAGACAAAGAGAGAGCTAAGTGATTAGTACTTAAAAGTGTATTTTTATCAAGATTTTATATCATCATTTTGCACATGAAGTATCAATAACTCTTTAACTAGAGCATGTTTTATAATAATAAGTCTGATAATATAAAATATCTTTAATTTATGGTAAATGCTCATTCCAAATACAGGTATTCTCACAATTCAAAGAATTGATTGTTGTGATTAACTATTGGAAGTGAAAGGACAGAGAAAAGACTAAGCTTATAAAGAAGATGTTAATTCACTTCAAATTCAAACACTATTTAATCATCAAATCATATCTATAGCTATAGATCTTAAATTTCAAATTAATTTATATGACTGAAAAAATAAAAAATAGGCCTAAAAGTTTCATAGTATGGAGAAACCCAAATTTTCCATTTTCAAATTCAAAGTTTGGCTATAAAAGAGAAGTTTGAATCTGTCTTACAATCTAGCCTAAATACTACTTGGAGATTTTCACATAACTAGAGTTCTAAAAGTTTAAATAATATAAAATTTGATGGGTGGAAGAAAAAGATAATTTCCAACAACTTTCATAAGAATACTTTTTCAAATTCTGATTGATCAATGTCAATTCAGCCAGCCAAAGTGCTTAAGTGATGTTGTCCACCAAATCCACTACATCAATTATCAATTACCAAATGAATAGTTCTGAATTTCAGCCTATAAAAGAAGGCCTTTGCCATTTATTTAGACATCTTATTTTTCATACCAAGATCATGTTCTTGCTCTCTCTCTTTATATTTTTGTAATGCTTAAGTTTTGCTTTCATTAATCTCTTGTTCATGCTTTTCATTTCCTTTACTATACTTGGTTAACTTATATCATGTTTACGTTCTTATTTGTTTCTTTAAGTTTTTCTTCTTCATAATGTCTAACTAAGTTAATTATGTCAAAGTGAAAAGGTTTCATTAATGGTGTTAGGATAAGTATAATATAAACTAAATATGGATTCCAATGCTTATATCTTAAACAACTTGCTATTAATATGTCTTATCATTTTTATCTTATTAATTCTTAATACCTTACGTGTTCAATGGTTAATCTAGATTTGTGTTGTATAACACTTGGTACAATAAATTCTCGATCTTTCATAGTTTTCGGCTGACATCGTTATTATGAGAGAAACTTGATTTGTTGTCAATATAAATTAGCATCATGAATACTTGATAAAATTTATAAGTATAGTGTTATGTAAATAAGATAATTAATATGATCATGTTGATAATTAATAAAGATTTTATACCTTACTTATCTCTAATACTATTAGTGTATCCTCTAACCTTGACATTTGTTTTTATTATTGTATAATCTTCACATTAATCTTACATCTTAAAGTCCTCTTTAACTCATCTTCACCACCACTATCATTGTTGTTGTTGTTATTGTTGTTGCTGTTGTTCTTCTTATTATTATTATTATTTATATTTTATATAGTTAACTTCATTATGGTTCGACCCCGGTCTTGCTAGGTTATTTATTACTTTGACACTCCTGCACTTAGGATAAGACATCAATTCTTTGATTGTGTCAAGTTTTTGGCGTCGTTTTTTGAAAGGTAAATTCTTATATAAATTATAATATTTATATTATTTTTACTTTTTATTTTTTATTTTTTTTGTATCTAACTTTTGTTTCTTTTCTTTTGTTTCCTTCTTCTTTTATTTTCTTCTTCCTTTTATTTTCTTCCTACACATGCATGAAAGTTTGGTCATGTACATTAAGTCGTATACTTTGTAGGGTATCCTCATTATTTTCAGAAAAAATGACCGAAGAAGATAACCAGTCACTTCATAATGAGAATAATCGAGTTAGAATACGTAGAGAGCACATGAATCCTACAAGAACAAGTGCACCCTCATGCATAATTTTCTCTCTTGATGCATCTCATTTTAATTTTAAGCCATACATTATTCAATTCTTACCTTCTTTTCATGGCTTAGATCTAGAAAGTCCATACTTGCATTTGAGAGAATTTGAAGTTTGTAACACTTATAATGACTTAAATTGTAGCATGAACACAGTCATATCAAAGCTTTTTTTTTTAATTAAAAGATAAAGCTAAAACATGGCTACAAAATCTTATGTCAGGATTTATTCATGCTTGGGATGAAATGAAAAAATAATTTTTAAAGAAGTTTTTTCCATCTCACAGAACAAACTCTTTCAAAAGACAAATCACCATTTTCACTCAAACAGCAGGAGAAACATTTTACCAATATTGGGATAGGTATCGAGACTTCCTTAATACTTGCCCTCATCATGGTTTTGAAATATAGAGAATGGTTTCATATTTTCATAAGGGTTAACACCTAAAGATAGACAAATGATGGAATTGATGAACAGTGGAACTTTTCAAAATAAAGACCCTGATGAAATAATAGAGTACATAAACTTGCTTGCTGAAAATGCTCAAAATTGAGACAATATAGGTACTTATGAGGCACTAGGTAAGACCAAATCTCATATATCTAGTAGAGTTATGTACAACCATAGGGAAGATCATGACCTCCAAGCTAAATTTGCATCTTTAGCTAGAAAAGTTGAGGCACTACAATTAAAAAAAAAGTAGTCAATTAAAATTTGTTCAAGACATTGTGTGTCAAATTTGTAAAACCAATGAATATTCAACCAATGACTGTCTAACTTTGCCTTCTTTTAAGGAATGTCTCTATGAACAAACTCATGTTTTAAACAGTTTTCAAAGGCCCAATCATAACTCATACTCGCAAACATACAACTTTGTGACAGAAATCACCAAATTTTAGTTAAAAGAGTGGTAACAATAATACATAAACTTCATAGTCATCGTTTCAAGCAAACTATAATTTTCAAAATTCTTATGGATATGCACCTCATTAAACTCCACCTCCTAGAAGAAATCTTGAGGAAACATTGCATGCATTCATTGAAAAACAGGAGACAATGAACACTAAAAATGTTCAAACCATGTCAGATCTAAAATATGCTCTTGCAAAATTCACATATACTCTCAGTTTTTAAAGAAAGGTAAGTTTCCATCTCAACCACAGCAAAATCCCACGGGTAATACAATGAAAACGCAAGTAGTTTCGTAAACCATCAAATGGATCAAATCAAATCAGTTATCACTCTTAAACCTTGTGAGAAAGATGATGAGTTAATCTTTGAAGGTAAGGAAGAGGTTAAAGCTGAACATTGTAAAGAAAAGATTGATTCCCAGCCAGCTTGATTAATACTTAAAAGTGCATTTTTATCAAGGTTTTATATCATCATTTTGCACATAAATAAAAGGATTGGTTGATGACTTTAGGAACTAAAATTGAAAGGACAAAGAGATGCCAAACTTAGAAAAGAGATAGCAGTGCAATCCAAACTGGAACACTGTTCAGTAATTGGGTCATATCTGGAGCTATAGATCTTAGATTTAGGTCTACTTTATATGGGTAGAAAGGTAATACATAAGCCTACAACTTTCATATGAGCCCCCAAGATCTAAAAATGTCATTTTCAAGTCTAAACTGTAGCAACAACAAAGAGGTCTGAATCTGTCTTCTAGCTCGAGTATTATTCAATATAGCAACAACAACTTTCATATGGAGCATAAGATCTAAAAAGGTCATTTTCAAGTCCAAATTGTTGTAACAACAAAGAAGCCTGAATCTGTCCTCCAGTCCGAGCACTGTTTAGTATTATTGCCATATCTGGAGTTCTAGAAGTCGAAATGAGTTGAATTTTTTACACAAGAAAGCTAAGACAATTTCCTAGAACTTTCATGTTTTTAGGTGGCTCTAATTTTGACATCATCAATGATGTTTTGGGCAGACAAAAGAAGATAAGGATTGTCACCAAGTCAAGGGTTAACTATCTACTCATCAATTAGTGATGAAATCAATAGTTTCCAATTTTGGCCTATAAAAGGAGGCATTTGCCATGCATTTAGGCATCTTGGTGTCCAGTTCAAGATCATGTTTTTGTTTTCTCTCTTTGTGTTATTTGTAGTGTTTATGCTTTGTTTTCATTAATATCAAGTTTATGCCTTTCATTTCCTTTCCTTTGCTTTGTTAACTCTTATATTATTTATGTTTTTATTTTGTTTATCTATTTTTCTTTCTTCCATTATGTCTAGCTAAGTTAATTATGTCAAGGTGAAAAGGTTACAGTAATGGTGTAAGAATAAGTATAATGTAAACTCAATATGGACTTTAATGCTTGATACTAACATGTTTTATATTTATTATCTTGTTCACTCTTTAATACTTTGCTTGTTAAATGACTAATCTTGATTTATGTTGTATAACACTTGGTACAACAAATGTTTGGCACTTTCATAATTCATATTGTATGGTATAACCGACACTTAAGCTATGAAAGGAACTTGATTTGTTGTTAATATAAGTTATAATCATGAATACTTGACGAGATTTACAAGTATTAGCATTAATTGAATACGATGACTAATGCAATCATGTTAACAATTTATAATTTGATTGGAACCTCTTTTGTGTGTGGTTTCCAATTGAATAATAAGAGTTTATATTGTACTTGTTTGATTTGAAGTCATTACCATTCAATCTTAAATACTTATTTTTAGAAGAAAATAAAACTTTTTAAGTAATAATTTCTTCCAAACTTAATATACATAAAAAAGGTAAGTTATTACAAACTCTAAAAATACACAAAAATACATTAAAATGGACCATAGCTGACATAAAAGGAATTAGTCCTTTGATTTAGATACACAAGATTTATTTAGATAAAAATACTAAACCCTCTAGAAAATGCAACGAAGGCTTAATCCTAATATGGAAGAAGTAGTAGGAATGAAGTCATTAAGCTTCTAGATAATGGAATCATTTATCCTATTTCTGATAGAAAATAGGTAAGTCTTACCTAAGTTGTACCAAGAAGTCTGGAGTCACTATGATAACAAATGAGAAAAAATAAGTTAACTTCAACTACGACTGTTACTGGTTGACATATGTGCATTGACTATAGGAAACTTAATTCAATGACTAGAAAATATCATTTCCCCTTATCTTTCATGGATCAAATCCTAGAAAGAGTTACAGGTTATAAATTTTATTATTTCCTAGATGGCTACTTAGGTTATAATCAAATTGAAATTGCATTGGAAGATCAAGAAAAAACTACTTTCACATGTCTATTTGATACTTTTGCATATCGAAGGATGCCTTTTGATTATGTAATGCACCAATCACATTTCAAAGATGTATTCTTAACATATTAAGCGATATGGTTGAATGTTTTTTTGAAATTTTTATGGATGATTTTTCTATTTTTGGCGATTCATTTAATAATTGTTTGACTAATTTATTAAAGGTTTTGAGCAAGTGTGAAGAGAAGAATCTTGTGCTGAATTGGAAAAAATATCATTTTATGGTAACAAATGTCATTGTACTTGGTCACATTGTTTCATCAAAAGGAATTGAAGTTGACAAATCTAAAATCGAGTTAATTGCCAACTTGCCAATACCAAAATTTGTTAAAGATGTTATATTATTATTAGGACATACTAGTTTTTATAGAAGGTTCATCAAAGATTTTAGTATTATATCTAAGTCATTGTGTAACCTTCTAACAAAGAAAAATATTTTTGAATGGACTGAACAATATGAAAAAGCCTTTGTTAAGCTTAAAAACTTGCTTACTTCTGCTCCTATCATTTAACCTCCTAATTGGTCATTACCTTTTGAAATAATATGTGACACTAGTGATTATGTCATGGGTGCTGTTTTGGGACAAAGAAAAGAAAAGAAACCTTAAGTGATTTACTATGCAAGTAAAACTTTAAATAGTACTCAAATGAATTACACCACCACTAAAAAAAAATTACTTATAATAGTATTTGCATATGAAAAATTTAGGTCTTATCTTGTCGGCTCACATGTTATTATTTTTAGTGATCATACAGCTTTGAAATATCTTCTTTCAAAAAAGAATTCTAACGCTAGACTAGTATGATGGATTTTGTTATTTTTGATATCACAATCAAAGACAAGAAAGGCACTGAAAATATTATCGTGGATTATTTGTCAAGATTGACAACATATTTGTGATCTGACATTATACCAATCGATGAATCCTTATTTTTTGTTTCTACAATACCTTGGTTAGCTAATATTGTTAATTTTTTTATTTCAGGACATTTGCCAACTCATTGGAGTGCTCAAGACAAAAGAAAATTCTTAAACAAAGTGAAGAACTTTTATTGAGATGACCCTTATTTATTCAAATATTATCTTGATCAAATATTTCAAAGATGCATTCTTGATAATGAGATAAGTAGTGTCATTAAATTTTATCATTCTAAGGCATGTGGGGGGTCATTTCTCATCAAAAGAGACAACTGCAAAAATCTTACAAAGTGGATTTTACCACCCCACTTTGTTCAAGGACTCACGCATTCTACAAGACTTGTAAAAATTATCAAAATTTAGGATCTATTTCAAAACATCATATGATGCCATTAAATCATATTCTTATCATCGAGATCTTTAACTGTTAGGGTATAGATTTCATGGGTACATTTCCTCCATCATTTGGTTTCTTGTACATATTAGTCGCAGTAGATTATGTTTGAAAATGGATAGAGGCAATTCCAAGTTGAAACAATGATCACAAAATAGTGATAAAGTTTTTGAAAGAAAATATTTTAAATCAATTTGGAATCCTTCAAGCCATGATAATTGATGGTGGAACACATTTCTGCAATACATCATTTGAGTCTTTAATGAAAAAAATATAAAATCACACACAAAGTTATCGCCCTTTATCACCTCCAGACAAGTGAACAAGTAGAACTTGCTAATATGGAGATCAAACAAATCTTGGAGAAAACAATGAACCTTAATAGGATACGCTGGTCTTTAAGACTTAATGATGCACTTTGGGCTTATCAAACTGCTTATAAAACATTATTAGGTATGTCACTTTATAGACCAGTCTAAAAAACATTGTATCTTGCCTTTAGAACTTGAACATAAAGCTTATTAGGCTATTAAAACTTTCAATTCAAATCTTGATGATGTTTGTTAGCTGCAGAAGCTACAAATAAATGAACTTGAGGAAATAAGAAATGATGCATATAAAAATTCAAGAATTCATAAAGTAAAAATCAAAGAGTTTCATGACAAGAAATTATTGAGAAAAACATTCAATGTTAGTAAAAAAGTCTTTCTTTATAATTCTCGACTCCATTTATTTCCTGAAAAGCTAAGATGAAGATAAAGCGGTCCTTTTTTTGTGAAACATGTGTATCCATATGGAGCCTGTGATATTGAGAATCAAAAGAATGGTAATGTTTTCAAGGTAAATGGACATTGTTTAAAAGCTTACTTTGATAATCTTTCAATTGAAAATGACTCTATTGAATTGGGTGATCCTTTATATAAAGATTGATATATTTTTTTCTCATATTAATTTTGTGTTTTCTTTTGGTGTGACCTTTGTTTTGCTAGTTTTTTTTCCACCATGGTCAAATGGTGGATAACAGTACTCCATGACTTAAGTCAATTCTTTCAATTTCCTATAATAACTGATATCTGTGTATATATTTGTTCAATTCTTTGCTTTTTCTCACTTCTTTACATCTCTTCTCATTTGAAAATGGACACCACTCTTGAAAAATTGAAAAAGTATTTTTCCTACTCTGTCTCAGAATACGATTACAAATATTTACCATGTTAGATGTGTAAGATTGAGATTGTTAATGAACCATGAAATTCCTGGAGATATTCACTGGCTAATTGAAGCAAAGATCCGATTATCAGGTGAGTCCTCCAATTCTTTCATTTCATACATGCCTGGAATAGGTAAAAGCATTTTTACAAAGAAACATCGTGCAAAACAATTGCAAGTCTGTCATAGAAGTGTCAAATGGACTTGTAATGTAAAATGTTATTTTTTAGAAATGGTATCTGTAAATCGTGAAGATAAAATACAGTTCATTAAGGATGGCCTGAGTAAGGAGTCTTTAGATAATCTTCTATTGACTCTTGAGATGTACCCTAATAGAGATGTGCATCGTGCAATTGATGATTTATGGCCACAATTCTGTAAAGAACATACTTAACATAGTCTTGGAAATTTGACTAAAAAAAACCTTGTTTGGCAATTTTTAAGAAAATTAGATGGGAAACCTATCCCTAACCCATAGAAGGCGTTTAAGTTATTCTTAGATGTAAAACCAAGGGAAGATGTGAGCCACAATCATAATTGCTTGTACATACACATGTTAACTACTTGTACATACGCATATTTTAAAAAAATAATAATAAAAGAGAGAGAGAGAGAGAGAGAGAGAGATTAGCCAGCAAATCATCTTAGTCAGGTATTAGCTGCAAGAAAGATTCATTTGGTGTATAAAGGAGGTAGCCTTGAGTTAATAAGGGAGTGTCAATAGCTGTATTTTTTGGAGGTAATCAAGTTTAGGGGGTTGTCCCCAAAGCTTTAGCACAATGTGACATTATTAGAAACATAATCGGAGATGAACTACAGGTCTCCACGATGTTTGATTGAATGAATACAATGTTTAAACATGTTGATGCCTTCATTGCTTTGCTAAGTGGTCTTGGCACATTGAAAGAGATCTTTCATATTTCCTCTTAAGCTCAACTTCACATTCACCATAAACCCATCAGTTTGTTTAATGTTAATGATTATTATGATAAGTTGCTGTATTTTCTTGATCATACTATGAAACAGGAATTCCTAACATCTTCAACATGATAAATCATAATCTTTGTTGTTACTGCTAAATAATTGATTAACTAACTACAATCTTTCACTTCTATAATTAATTCCTCCATGAGTCGCATAAATTGGTCAACTAAGGATTGTCTTAAAAAGCTTATATTGGATTTGAGCCTTCATTTGTGAAACCTTATGTTTTATTATTTTGTTTTGTTATTTCTTATATTTGTTTAAATGTGTTTCAGGTGATATCTTCTATACTCTATCTTTTTACCTTAGAACATTGAGGATAATGTTTCGTTTTGGTTGGGGGGAAAGGGTACTAGTTAATACTTACAAAAAAAATTTACTAACTATGTTTTCTATTTACAAAACCATTGTTACTAAGATAGCAAAGTCAAGGAGTTCTTTTGTTAAAGTGACTATTGAGATATATCTTAGTAAACATTCTTAATAAGGTCTATTATAATACTTCTTGAAATATTGAAGTTTACAAACTCTTATATTATTATCTATTATTTCTGCTCATATACTCATTTAATAAGTATTTTTAAGCCTTTATTTTCACACACACAATTTAACATATGATTGTGGGTTATATATTGGATTATTACATTATTTATGTTCTTTTTGTTGAAGGTAACAACTAAAGAAAAGGGATAGTATATAATTTGAAAAAAAAAGAAAAAAATGATGATAATAAATGTAATTAAAAAAATAAATAAAAATATAGATAAGTTTGGTTTTGTAGCCTCTCTAACCTAAGCAATTAAGCTCAAAGGGGTATTTTAACACCTAACACCCTGAATCAACTAACTTGGAAACTATTGGCCCAACACTTGTTACATGGGTTGAGCAGAAAAACTCAAGAGAATCAAACATTGCACTATCTACGTATTAGTATCTACAACCCAAGTTATTAAGCTCAAAGAGGTGTGTTAACACCTAATACCCTAAGATCAACTAATCTAAGAGTTATTAGCTGAAAGCTCATTATATGAGTTAAAGATGCATTGTGTTTTAAGTTTTGTGTGTGTGTGTGTGTGTAGAAAAGATAAAAAACTCAACTCAAGGAAGTTAATTTTAAACATTAGAACATAATATTGTTTTCTTCTAATAAAAGCTTCATCATCTATGTTTTCATACATCGAGCACATTAAAAAAAAAGTTTATCAATATCTTATTTCAATAATATAAAGTAGATATATATAAATTTAATGAGAGTTTGTTTACTTGAATAGAGTAATGGAAGTTAAATGATAAATGTCTTGCTTTGGGGAACTTGCAAATTATTTTTTTATTTTAACACTTTGATTACTAGGGACTAGTAATAAGCTAGTTGGGGGGTGATTAGTACTTAAAAGTGTATTTTTATCAAGGTTTTATATCATCATTTTGCACTTGAAGTATCAATAACTCCTTAACTAGAGCATGTTTTACAATAACAAATCTGATAATATAAGATACCTTTAATTTATGGTAAATGCTCATTCTAACTTCAGGTATTCTCACAATTCAAAGGATTGATTGTTGTGATTAACTATTGAAAGTGGAATGATAGAGAAAAGGCTAAGCTTACAAAGGAGATGTCGATTCACTTCAAATTCAAACACTATTCAGTCATCGGATCATATCTAGAGCTATAGATCTTAAATTTTATATTAATTTATATGGATGGAAAGATTAAAAAAATAGGCCTATAATTTTCATGGTGTGGAACGACCTAAATTTTCCATTTTTGAATTCAAAGTTCAGCCACAAAAAAGAAATCTGAATTTGTTTTGAAATCTAGGTCAAACACTACTTAGAGTTTTACCCATAACTAGAGTTTTAGAAGTTCTAATGATCTGAAACCACATACAAAGGAGGTTCTGATCAGATTACAAATTGTTAACATGATTACGTTAGTCATCTTATTCAATTAATGCTAATACTTGTAAATCTCGTCAAGCATTCATGATTATAACTTATGTTAACAACAAATCAGGTTCCTTTCATAGCTTAGGTGTCGGTTATACCATACAGTATGGGCTATGAAAGTGTCAAGCATTTGATATACCAAGTGTTAGACAACATAACTCTAGATTAGTCATTTAACAAACAAAGTATTAAAGAGTGAGTAAGAAAATAAATACAAAACATGTTAGTATCAAACATTAAAGTCCATATTGAGTTTATATTATATTTATTTTTACACCATTAGGGTAACATTTTCACCTTGACATAATAAACTTAGCTAAACATAATGAAAAAAAATAAGAATAAATAAATAAAATAAGAACATAAATAAGATAAAAGTTAACTAAGTAAAGGAAAGGAAATGAAAGGCATAAACTTGATATTAATAAAAACAAAACATAAATATTACAAAAAATACAAAGAGAGAAAGCAAGAGCATGATTTTGATCTAGAAATCATGCCTAAATACATGGCAAATGCCTCTTTCTGAAATTAGAAACTATTGATTTGATGACTAATATAAACTCCAATGCTTATATCCTAAACAACTTGCTATTAACATGTCTTATCATTTTTATCTTTTTAAGTTTTAATACCTTACTTGTTAAATGGTTAATCTAGATTTGTGTTGTATAACACTTGGTACATCAAATGCTTGATCCTTTATAGTCTTCGGCCAACATCGTTATTATGAGAGGAACTTGATTTGTTGTCAACATAAATTAGTATCATGAATACTTGATAAAATTTATAAGCATGGTGTTATGCAAATAAAATGATTAACATGATCATTTTGATAATTAATAGAGTTTATACCTTACTTATCTCTAATACTATTATTGTATCCTCTAACCTTGATATTTTTTCTTATCATTGTATAATCTTTATATTAATCTTATATCTCAAAGTCCTCTTTAACTCATGTTCACCATCACCATCATTGTTGTTGTTGTTCTTATTGTTATTATTATTATTATTATTATTATTATTATTTATAATTTATATAGTTAACTTTCCTATGGTTTAACCCCAATCTTGCCAGGTTATTTATTACTTTGACACTCCTGCACTTAGGATAAGATATCAACTCTCTTTGATCGTGTCATTAATCTTAGAAAAGAGATGTTTATTCAATCCAAACTGGAATACCATTCAATTATTGGATCATAACTAAAACTGTAAAACTTAGATTTAGGTCTACTCTATATGGATGGAAAGCTAAGACATAGGCCTAAAACCTTCATGAGAGTCTAAGATTCAAAAAAGTTATTTTCAAGTTCAAATTATAGCAACAACGGAGAAGTCAAAATTTGTTTTGCAGTCTAGACACTGGTCAGTATTCAGCTTATGTCTCAAGTTCTAGGAGTCCAAATGCACTGATTTTTTTTATTAAAAAGCTGAGACAATTACCTAGAACTTTTATAAAGACAGTATGTTCAAATTATATTGTTAGCAATGATGTCTTTGGCAAACAAAAAGATAAGGATTGTCACTAAGTCAAGATATGGTCACCCATTCGAAAATTAGTTAACAAATCAATAGTTCTAAATTTTGACATATAAAAGGAGGTATTTGTCATATATTTAGGCATATTGGTTTTTAGATCAAGATCATGCTCTTTATTTTTTTTCGTTAGGTTTTTGTAATGTTTAAGTTTTATTTCATGTTATATTTTCTTTAATCTCTTGTTTATGTTTTTCATTTCCTTTATTATACTTATGTTCTTATGTTGTTTATTTATATTTGTCTTCTTCATTATGTTTAGCTAAATTTATTATGTCAAGGTGAAAGAGTTTCAATAATAGTATTAGGATAAGTATAATATAAACTCAATATGGACTTTAATGCTTATATCCTAAACAATTTGCTATTAATATGTCTTATCATTTTTATCTTATTAATTCTTAATACCTTGCTTATTAAATAGTTAATCTAGATTTGTGTCATATAAAACTTAGTACAACAAATGATTGGCACTTTCATAACCAACTATATCGTATAATTACACATGTGCTATGAAAGGAACTTGATTTGTTGTTAATATGAGTTAGTATCATAAATTCCTTACATATTTCAAAGTTTGGTATTGCTTAAATAAGATAATTAATATCATCATGTTAACAATTTATAATGAGTTATTAATAATAAATCATATGATTGGAACCACCTTTGTATGTGGTTTCTAATTGAGTAATAAAAATAATCTATATTACATTTATTTTTAATACTATTAATTGATCCTCTAACCTTAACATTTATTTTTATCATTATTTAATCCTCACATTAACCTTACATCGCAAAGCCCTCTTTAACTCATTATTATTATTATTATTATTATTATTATTATTATTATTATTATTATTATTATTATTAACCTCCTTATGGTTCGACCCTTGTCTTGTCGAGTTATTTATTACTTCGACACTTCTGCACTTAGAAGTAAACATTAATTTTTTTATCGTGTCAACCTTCATGAACAAGCCCATGTTTTAAAAAGTTTCTAAAGGCTCAATCATAACTTATACTCTCAAACATACAACCTCAATTAGAGAAATTGCTTAAATATCAGTTGGAAGAGTGATAAAAATAATGCACAAACTTCATAGTCAACATTTCAAGAACACCATAATTTTTAAAATTCTCATGAATATGCACTTCTTTATGCTCCACCTCTTAGAAGAAATCTTGAGAAAACATTATATGTATTCATTGAAAAGCAAGAGAAAATCAACACTCAAAATACTTAAATCATGACATATTTGAAAAATACTCTTGCAACATTCATATCTGCTCTCAGTTTTCAAGAGAAAGATAAGTTTTTATTTTAACCACAGTAAAATTCCAAGGGGCAATATAATGTAAATGCAAATAGTTTCAGAAACCAACATATGGATCAAGTCAAATTAGTCATTACTCTCCACAATGGTAAGGTTATTGAAAAACTTATTCTTGAGCCTTATAAGAAAGATGATGAGTTAATCTTTGAGGGTAAAGAAGAGGTTGAACTTGAACATTACAAAGAAAAAACTGATTCCCCATAAGTACTTCTATTTTCTCATATCATGACCAAACAAAAGAAAGTCAATCACAACTATGAAATCTTTGAAACTTTCAGATAAGTAAGGATCAATATACCTTTGTTGGATGTTATTAAACAAGTATCTTTCTATGCTAAATGTCCTATTATTTTAGGACATCCATTTCTTACAACTTCTAATACATTGATTAATTGTATGAATGGATTGATAAAATTATCATTTGGAAATATGATATTAGAGATGAATATTGTCAATATTTGCAAGTAATTTGGAGATTTACAAAAAGTAGATCTTATTGAAGAATTAGTTTACGATCAACTTGAATATACTTTAAGTAAAATAGAGTTTGATGAATATGTAGATTTGCAGATGATTTATTCTTAAAGAAGAAATCAAAGACAAGAAAGACATCAAAAATGTTGATATGAATCTTTTATCAAGATTGATAGTAGATTCGATATTCAATATTATATCAATCGATGATTACTTTCCTGATGAATCTTTACTTTTTCTTAGTTCAATACATTAGTTTATTGAAAATATCAAGTTTCTTACTTCAGGATTTTTTCCGGTTCACTAGAGTACTGAAGATAAAAGAAAGTTTTTGAATGAAGTGAAGAACTTTTATTGGGATGACCCTTATTTATACAAATATTATCCTAACAAAATATTTTAAAGATGCATTCCTAATAATGAGGCAAGTAGTGTCATTAAATTTTATCATTCTAAGGCATGCGGGGGTCTTTTCTCAACAAAAATAACAACTGTAAAAATCTTACAATGTGGATTCTATTGGGCCACCATGTTTAAAGACATACATGTGTTTAGTAAAGTTTATGAAAATTATCAAAAGTCAGGATTTCTTTCAAAACATAAGGAATCTTTATATAATCTTCTATTGACTTTTATGACATATCTTATTGGAAATGTGCATTGTGTAATTTATGATTTATGGGCATAATTTCATATAGAACATGCTCAACATAGTCTTGGGAATCTGATTAAAAAAAATCATGTTTGCTAGTTTTTAAGAAAACTGGATGGGAAGTCTATCCCCGACCTGTAGAGGGCGTTTAAGCTATTTTTAAACGTAAAACCAAGGGAGCTTGACCACTTTTTATGATCGGCTTGTTTTAACTCGCAAGTGCACGAGTGTGCGATGTAGCAATTAACTCGGTAAGATAGAGGTCATATCCACAGAGAGCTAGATCTAGAAATTAAGCTGGGTAACCAAAAAAAACTTAAGAGAAATTAAATTAACAATAACTTGGTTGAAAATAATTGATGGATTTGTTTTCAAAGATGAAAAAGTGTAAATAGATTTTAAAAGACAAGAAAAGGTAAGTCTTGGTCCAAATCAAATTTAATGGTGATGTATTGGTGATTTCTTCAACATATATAAGATAACTCAACCTAATATCAACGATGATGATATTAGATCGGAAGATATTACAATGAAGTTTAGAAAGATGAAAATAGCTTATTGCTTAAGAATGAGTAAGTACTTTCATATTAAGTAAGACATTGAATCAAGAAATCTCTATACCAAAACTAAAGTTTGTGCATAAAAATTCAAGATTATAACATTATCTAAATGATTTCTAAAATTTCTTTGCAATAATAAATCATTCATGAAGAAAATAAGAAGATAAACATTAAGATTCATTCATATCCTAAAGAACTCACCTCAATCACCATCATCCTTGATTCGGATCCAAGAAAGAGATTAGCCAACCATGATTTTATATAAGAGCACTTTAATAAACATGAAATAACTTGAATCAAACTGAAATAATAAATTTTACAAACTAAAGAACCAAAATCTATAAATAACACAACACAATTTCAGAAAAAATTCAGACACAAATCTGACTCTAACTTTGGATAGCAATTTGATCCTTTTAGAAGCCTCCTCTCGAGATGTTTATAGGAAATTCTATCACCTTTCCAGATCATTAAAGAACAGCTCATTTGGACACCTAAGTCAAAAGTTATGGGCAAAAAACCAAAAGGTGTTCTGAAACATCAAATGAGAACAGCTTTGCAACCACTTTGGTGCACGTTTTTCTTCCTCATTTATGAGCTATCTCTTTCTTCTTTTTGACCTAAAATAATGTAAAAATATCCCCTCCAGTTTCCATCCATGTGCTTGCCTTCTTGGATCAATGAATTACCCAAAATAAATCAATTGTTATTGTGTGGACATGTAAGATCATGGATTGTTTTTGGGCTGATTTGAAAGTTGATTGAGGGCTGATTTGGGGCTGAATTTAAGGCTGATTTGGGGCTGAATTTAAGCATCAAATAAGTATACAAATATACCTATTATTTGGGCTAAGATTGACATTGAAACCTTGAGTGTTTAATGGTTGAAGTTTGCACACAATATCATAAGGCAAGTTTGGGCTTGAAATAGATCATATGATATTCATTTCTAGAATTGGATAGAATTGATTTTTGGGACAAATTTGGAGAACTTATTTGAACCAAGATTTGCTTCAATCTTCAACTAAATGTCTCTTCAATTCTTTGTTCTGAATTCCGATGTTAAATTTCCTGAATTAATTCATTTGAGCTCCAAAAACCTATCGAAACATTAAAGCAAACTTCATTACTAAAAAGCACATCAATTATTATAAAAAGACCAAATAAAAACAATAAATACATATATAAAATAAGAGACTTAATGATACTTTTGATACACAATCAGAAGATATGAGCCATAATCACAACTATGATTTAAGCATTAGTTTGTAAAAATTTATGTCTTTTGGTTTTATTAATTACATAATATTTGTGTTTTGTTGTTTTTTATATTTGTTTAAGTGTGTTTCAAGTTTGTCAGTGTTCATTATTTCAAGTGATGTCTTCTATACTTTATCTTTCTACCTTAAAACATTGAGAACAATGTCTCATTTTGGTTGGGGGAGGGTAATAGTTGATAAAAAAAACTAACTAACCAACTAACTATTTTTGTTTTTAATAAAATCATTTGACAAAAATATTATTACTAGGATGACAAAGTAAAAAAGAATTTTATTGACTCTCAAGACGTATCTTAATAAATATTTTTCAATAGTTATTTGTAATATTTATAATAAGGTCTATCACATACTTCTCTTGAAATATTCAGGTTTACAAACTCTCGCATTATCATTAATTGATTCTACTCATATTCATTTAACAAGCATTATTAAACCTTTATTTTCATACATATTTTAACATATAATTGTGGGTTACACATTAGATTATTACATTATTTATATTTTTTGTTAAAGGTAACAACTGAAAGAAAGAAATAATATATAATTTGCAAAATAACAAAAATTGATGATAATAAAAATGTGAATAAGTTTCATTTCGTAACCTCCTTAACCTAAGCAATTAGCCTGAATGAGTGTTTTAACACCTAATACCCTAAGTGAACTAACTTGGGAGCTATTAGCCCAATGTTTGTTACATGGGTTAAGAAGAAAAGCTTAAAAGAATCAAACACTGCATTATCTATGTATCAGTATCTGTAACCTGAGTTATTATCTGCCCTAAGATCAACTAGTCTTGGAGTCATTAGCCTAAAACTTATTATATGGGTTAAAGGTGCATTGTGTTTTAAATTATATGTATATATATTAGAAGAAAAAAAGATAATAACCCCAACCCAAGGAAGTTAACCTTAAACATTATAATAGAATATTGTTTTCTTCCAACAAAAGCATCATCATCTATGTTTTCATATATTGAACACATAAAAAGAAAAGTTTAGTAATATTTTATTTAAGAGGTATTGAGCAAATATATATAAATTTAATGAGAGTTTGTTTATTTGAATAGATTAATGGAAGTTGAATGATGAATGTCTTGCTTTGTGGAACTTGCAAATTATTTTTCTATTTTAATGTTTTGATTGCTAGGAACTTGTAATAAGCTGGTTGAGGAGTGTGATTAATATTTAAAAATGTATTTTTATCAAGGTTTTATATCATCATTTTGCATTTTAAGTATCAACTTTAACTAAAGCATGTTTTATAATAACAAGTTTAATAATATAGGATACATTTAATTTATGGTAAATATTCATTTTAAATGTAGGTCTGTCACATAAATCAAAGGATTGATTGATGTGATTAACTATTGAAAGTGAAAGGACAAAGAAAAGGCTAAGCTTAGAAAAGAGATATTGGTTTAGAACATTATTTAGTCATTGGGTTATATCTAGAGTTATAGATCTTGGATTTTAGTTTGGTTTATATGGCTAGAAAGATAAGACATATTATGATAGTCCAAACTCAATTCTGTCATTTAAAAGTTTAAATTTTAACATCAAAAGAAAAGTCTGAATCTATCCTACAACCTATACATTGTTCAATATTTAATTCATATCTCGAGTTCTAGAAGTCTATATACATTAATTCATTGTTCGAAAGCTAAGATAATTTTTCAGAACTTTTATGAAGACTATATATTTAAATTCTGATATTAGCAATGATGTTTTTGGTAGACAAGAAGATAAAGATTGTCACAAAGTCAAGAGTTGGCTACCCACTCAACAATTAGTCATCAAATCAATAGTTTTAAATTTTAGCCTCTAAAAGAAAGTATTTTCCATGCATCTAGACATCTTTGTTTTCATATAAAGATCATTTCCATATATGCTTTCTTTCTTATAGTTTTAATGTTCTAGTTTTGTTTCATGTTATAGTTTCTTTAATATCTTATTTATGCCTTTCATTTCCTTTACTATACTTATATAATTATGTTTTCATCTTATTTATTTATGTTTATCTTCTTCATTATATTTAGCTAAGTTTAATATATCGAGGTGAAAATGTTTCACTAATGTTATTAGGATATGTATAATATAAACTCAATATGGACTTCAATACTTAAATTTAAGAAAGTTTGCTATTAACATGTCCTATCATTTTTATCTTATTAATTCTTAATACCTTACTTATTAAATAGTTAACTTAGATTTTTGTTGTATAATACTTGGTACAATAAATGTTTAATCCTTCAGGGCTAACTGTATGGTATAACCGATACTTGTGCCATGAAAGGAATTTAATTTGTTTTTAACATAAGTTTGCATCATAAATTCCTAACAATATTTAAAAGTTTAGTGTTATTTAAATAAGATAATTGATATGATTATGTTAACACTTTATAATGAACTATTAATGACAAATCATCCAAATAGAACCTCCTTTATGTATGGTCTCCAGTTAAGTAATAAAAACATTTTATGTTATACTTATTTGAAATACTATTAATGGATCCTCTAACATTGACAACTGTTTTTATCATTATTTAATCTTTACATTGATTTTACACCTCAAAGTCCTCTTTAACTTATTATTATTATTATTATTTGTAATTTATATTGTTAACTTTCATGTGGTTCAACTCTGGTGTTGTCAAGTTATTTATTACTTTGACAATCCTATACTTAGAAGAAGATATCAATCTTTTAATTGTGTCGTTTATCAAAGAATTAACCAAGGTTCATGATATCTTTTATACTTATTTTTTGTCTCTTCATAGGTGTTGGGTAGGGATTTAGTTTCTATAGTTTTGGTACCTTGATATAACTTATCCTTGTATCAAGCTCAAGCATAAACCTGAAATTAGCTCTCTTGGGAATGGTTAATTTGAATGTGGATTTCTTGATCTTTATATCAATGAGGTTTACACTATATAAGGTTGAGAAAAATAACATATTACATTTTAAATTAAATGGCAAGTCTTATCTAAAACAATATCATTATAAAGATAGAAGTGTTAAAGAAATAATAAAATACTCATAAAAGGAAAAATAAGGATATTGTTCATTATGTTTTAAAGACATTGTTCTTTGTCTTCTTTCCTCATCTATCCAAGGCGTGCAGAGAAGGCCATAAGGATACCCTTTTTTTCTTACCAAACCAATTACAAGATATGCCTAATCTCTTCTTTAATATACCATTTGCAACCCCAACTCCTTCTTTATCTATTTGTATCTTTGAAACTCTCTATAAACGCACACCAAAACTCCTACCAAACCAGTTAAGATCGGTAAAATAGTTACGTGCCCAACTTCTCTAGTCTCCAGTTTATATAAGAATAAATATTGAATAATAGAGATAATAAGTTCCTAAAGATCAACGATGTTGATCTTGCCAACAAAAAGATTCTCATGCCTTAATTTTTACCTATGAATGGCCTCTCAAAAACCCCTACCCAAGAAGAGAAAAAAGAGTAATAGAGCAGGAAAAAAACAGAAAACTAGAAAGAAAAAGGAGAGTTTAAAGGATAAAAAGGATATAGAGAAAGAAAAGCAAAAGATTGATGAAAAAAAGTAAGATAACAAAAAAAAAAGCACTACCTTTTTTGTGATAATGGAATTTATCTTCACCTTTATCATTGTTATTGGTTTGTCATTCCTATTTTAGTCCAAACTTATAGAGAACAACAATAACAAAGTGTTACAATGTTACCAAATCTTAGTAGAGTTCCAGGAAATGGTAGCATTAAAGGTTTCTCAAAAAAACTAATAATCCATAATAGCAACATTAA
This sequence comes from Populus ilicifolia, assembly GCA_015708895.1. Taxonomy (NCBI): domain Eukaryota; kingdom Viridiplantae; phylum Streptophyta; class Magnoliopsida; order Malpighiales; family Salicaceae; genus Populus; species Populus ilicifolia. The sequence continues at coordinate 22,473 of SRLM01000266.1, forward strand.
TCATTTCTTCTAATGATTATGAGGTATTCTCTAGGAGTAAAGATGTTCCAAGACTTATAATCACTATCTCATGGAGTGATGTCCCCTAAACTTTACCAAAAGTGCATAAGTTTTGACAAATAAAAGAGAATATTCAACTATCAATTTATAAAAAATTTCTATATTATTTAAATAGTCCTAAATCATTGTAATAAATAAAAAAAAAACAAATGTAAAAGATTTCTAAGGCTTGGATTTCATCAATTGAATTATTTCAATTAGTTTAAACCTAGTTGCTTGCATTTATGTTAAGCTAATTACAATGATTGAATTTATTTATTTTTAGTATGATATCCTCTTTCATTAAATAACACCTATACTATATTAACTTTATGTCTAGTGTTTTCATCATATAAATTAATATAAATTTTTTATGCTATGTGAAATTTATGAATGATATCATAAAGGTGTGTATTTATTTCTAAATTACATTGCCAAGGTTGATGATTCCATGAACTAATATTAAACTTCAACTTTTGATAGTTCACTCAATATCTTAAATAGGCAATTTATGTCCAATAAATTGCAAGATTTAAAATCAAAATCATCAAATTAAAATTAAAAAAAAAAGATAATCAATATAACCATATTCAATTCATGTCAAGAATTAGTACATCCTAGCCTTAGAATTAAAAAACAAATTAGCAAATCATAATTTATAAAACAATCAAATTATTTCTCAAACATAAATTTAAATTCAACATCTTTAATAAAAATTTAACAATTAAAAAAATTTTGGAATTGCAAAAACCCTAAGCTTTGCTCTTTCCTCGTAGCTACAACTTTCCCATCCCTATAGTATGGCTACTAGGATGTTCTTCCTTCTCTTCTTCTAGGGTTTTCTTATATGTATTTCTATGATAAAGCTTATTCTCTCCTTTAATAAATCTAAAAATACCTTCCTCTAAAATTAATTCTTCTTTTCTTTTTAAGATAGATTTCTGGTGCTAAAAATTTAGAATTTATGGTTAACCTACCTCTAGCTCAATTTAGGGTACTGAAATTATATAGTTTGGATTTAGACTCTTCATAAAAGTTTTTGATATATTTCTCATATTTGCAAACCATCTAATATTGATTTATTCAGACTTATAAAACTTCAAATATTGATTGAAAACTAAAATAGGGTCTAGAATATAGTAACTTCTAGAAAAATTCAGGTTTCTCTATCACTTCTAATATTTGAGCTTTAAAATGAGAAAATAGGTTTTAGGCTCTTCATAAAATTTTTAGATATATATTTGAGATTTTTAAAAGTTAAATAACACTAAAAATCAAGCTATATAGCTCTAATTACCAAAAATTGAATATTATTCTAGTTTGAATAGATCAAACCAATTAGAATTTGCTCTCTAAGCTTAGCTAATTTTCTACCTCTTCACATCATCCCAATTTCAACCTAATTCAATAATTAAACATGTGAAAAATACCAAGAACTACTAAGAATTAAATAACTATAAAAAAACAACTAAAACTCTAGAAACATACAAAACACTCTAAATCGAAAAAAAAAAAAAAACAAGATACCACAAAACTATGTCAATTCTTTGATAATTTAAACTAGTTTCATAAGGAACCAAGAGTTCTTATTAAAAAAATAAAAAAATAAACGTGTTAAATAACTTTATTTACAATAGGTGAAACATCCTAAATAATTTTGAAAAAATAATAAAAAGTTATAAATAAAATAAAAAAATAATCCTAAATCAATTAGAAAAACTAATACAAATCATACACAATAGATTTTGGACCTTATAACAAGACTTTTTTGATATCTAATTAACCTAAAATGTCACAATAACATAAAACAAGACCTTTGAAAATTTTTAATAAAATTTTACTCAATCCAATGGTCAGATTGAAAATTATACTTGATAGTATAAAACTATACATTACAAAAAATAAACTCATTGACATGTAAGTAGAAAAATAAATTGAATTCGCAATTCTTGTAGGAACTCAGTGAATGCTTTTTTAACTTTTTTAGCTATTGACCTAGTAATAGACTCAATTAGTATCTCTAATGGATGTTTTAGTGATGCTCATTGATTCACATTAAGTTAGGTTTTTTTAATAATCATAATTCTAGATGGTGACTTTTTTTTTAATTTCATCAATTTCAAATATAGTTCATTGTGATGTCAAGGACAATATTCTTATTACAAATCCTATTAATATGATTATTATATGATTGTAGGGAGGTCATGGATCGAATGGTATATAGATGGAAAATATAAGTATACTTTTTATTATATTCAAGCATTTTAATATTCAGTTATGTTCACAATATCACAATCATACTAATATTTATTTTATTTTTTGCTTTTAAATTAGTACTTAAAAGTGTATTTTTATTAAGGTTTTATATCATCATTTTACACTTGAAGTATCAATAACTCCTTAACTAAAGCATAGCATGTTTTATAATAACAAGTCTGATATCATAAAATACTTTTAATTTATAGTAAATACTTATTCTAAATACAGATCTATCACATAAATAAAAGGATTGATTGATAAATTGAAGTATCGAAATTGAAAGGACAAAAAAAAAACTAAACTTAGAATAAAAATACTAGTGCAATTCAAACTAAAATACTATTCAGTAATTTGATCATATCTTAAAGCTATAGATCTTATATTTAGATCTACTTTACCTGAATGTAAAGCTAAGATTTAGACTTAAAACTTTTATGTAAAAATCAAGATTTAATTCTGCTATTTAAAAGTCCAAATATTAACAACATTTAATTTAAATATATTATGTAGCATAAACTGTCAATATTTAGCTCATATTTTAACTTCTACATTTCAAAGTTGTTTTGTAGTATAAAAAAATAGTTTTCAAAAGTTCGAAAGAGAGGACATGTCTAATTGTGCCAAACATACTTCTATTAACACAAACTCAAAAACAATAATCAATAACCAATTAAGGATTTTATTCTTTAATACTAGAAACAATACATGCCGTCAGGCCACCACCTGCATTTTCTTGGGCTGTTTCAAAAACTGGGATTTTATTCTTTAATACTAGAAACAATACATGCCGTCAGGCCACCACCTGCATTTTCTTGGGCTGTTTCAAAAACTGGATATTACAGCGTCCCGAATATTAGCGGGGTCATGGCAGGCCGTCTTAACCTCAAATTTTCACATGCTGATTCTGGACGCCTAGTCTTAAACCATACATCAAAATGTAAGGTTAACTTGATTTCATCGTCGACAAATCTCGACACCTTACCCTATTTTCTACAAAATACTTCTGAAATACATGCAGACACCACAGATAATTAGAGAAAAAATGAAAGTGAAATGGGCGTGACAGATGAGTGGCCGCCAACATAACTAAAAACCTATGCATAAATACAAAGTCATTTTACACCATAGTTATTGTCTATTTTGAGCAAAGAATTGAGGGATGTGCTATTGAATCGCTGAGCAAAGCCTCGAATCACAAGAGCGATGACATCCCGCAAATGTCTCGAGTGGACCATCAGGTCTACTTCATTCTCACTATCCACAACAATCCTAAGCCGATGTTGGTCATTTCGGAAAAGCTCCACCTGAAAAAATATCTTTAACCTTAGCTTTTCTGGTAGTAATAAGATTGGGAAAAGCAAACTGTAAGTGGACTAAAAGTGCTTTAAGTTTAAGCTCCGATTATTGACAAAGCTAAATATATTAATTGTGAGCAAAAAACATTATTGTGATGTGGGAAGAGAGCATCATAAAGTGAGATGCATTGAAAAAGACAAAAAAAAACCAGGGGTAATTTTCTATCTTTACCACATCAGAGTACTTCTAAATTCATTTACCAAACTGTCAAAGTACTACATTTATAGTATAATGTTTGTTAAAGTTGACATTGAATTGATAATTTAAAGCAAAATTGGTATGCGATTGGACTGAATGAAAACCTAAAACGAATTCCTTCTTGAAATCATGATAAGAAACAAGTTTGGAATAATACTGTATGCCACGGAACAAAGTAAGCAAGGTGTATACAAAATTATTAAAGTTCAGACACAAACTCACATGAAAGGGAGGAGCATAACTTCCACGAATTTCAGTAGTTGGAAAAGAAGTCTTAGAACCAGGCTTAACAACTTTCACTCTTTTCCTATTAACTTCTAGTATTCTTCTCTCAAGACTACCCTCTCCAGGAACCTGCAATATTAACAGTAACAATAAAATGCTATATTTTTTTATCATTCCAACTTTAACCTCGAAATTGCAATGACATGGAAAAACCTTTTTTGGAGAAAGGTCTTTGTCACATAATGCCTGTATACAAAGATTTGCAGTCAGTTCTTGAATAATGTAAGAGAATACACATAAATGAACTGGCTTGGACAGTCAAGACTATTGCAATTGTCATCTCCAAGCAGTCCTTTCATGACAAGCAATAATATATTAGATCTGAACCGACCAAAAATAGCTAACATGGTAATTCAGGCAAGCATCTCTCTCATACTTTCACAGAGAAAACCCTAAAGAACAGAAGTCAGAATTCAACCTCCTATCCTTCTCCCCTCCAATTAAAAGAGTTCTAGAACATGAGATGTATGTTCAAAACACCTCCACCAAACCTTTATAACTCAACAGAAAAGAGGCCAAAAACAGCTTCAGTCAAAAACAAAAACAAAAACTATATAAAAAACAATCTTGAAATACTATTTGTTACATGAAAGTATAGTTTGATACATTCTGAGATGCATAATTTACAATAAATTCAACAAATACAAAACTGAAGATGTACAAGAAACATCAGCAACTATACCAAGAGCACCAAAAATCAATTAGTATAGAGGAAATTATATTCATCACAATACTTAAAATATACAGACCTCAAACTTCACAGATCCAAGTTCAATCTTCTGCTTAACTTCTTTGAAAACATCAGGCTCTGAAAGTCAATCATGCCAAAATCAGCGGGGGAAATTGATGACAGACAATCAAAAAACTTAAGAGATTTTACAGGATTAATCATAATTAGAGAACGTATTTCACATGGGGAAAAACTAAACAAAACTAAGGTAGGACATGGACATGAAAACCCATACATAAAGCTAGCTGTGGTTTTGTCCTTGGAGCAGGACAAAAGAATTGCACGTAAAAACTTGTCTGTTTATACATCAAATTCAACACACACGACTCATTTCTTAATCAATACATTTTAAAGTTCACTGCAAATTGTCCCCAAAAGAACACCCAGTGGCCATTTCCACTTGGAGTGCTCTAGTCCAAGCAATAGAAGGGGCTTGTGGGATTTAAAGATAGAAGAAGGAGATACCCCATTGTGCAGTCCACAACCTGTCTGAAAAATAAGTTTGATGATTTCATGTCACATGACTGATCCGCCATCAAACTTGCAATGCCGGGCTTGCTTAAAGCCCAATCAGCTAAAGTTGAACCAAGCAGCAAATACTATAAGATGGAAGCCCAATCAGCTAAAGTTGAACCAAACAGCAAATACTATAAGATGGGTGTCCATCAGAGTTCAACCAGGAAATCTTTTAATTTCCTTTTCTTTTTCAACAAGGCACTTCCTAAATCTTTTCTTCATAAAAGCAAGGCACATTTGATCCTATTTTCCAAAAAAAAAAAAACAAATTGAAAGATATACAAATTAAAAAGCTTGAACTCTCTCTTTTTCTTTACTTTGTTTGCCCTAATCTCTTTGCGTTTCAAGTTCCCAATCCTAGTCTCAATTTTGTAAAATTTCAGGAAAGTTGCTTCCTATATATTTAAAAATGAGACGTTCACTCCTCTACCACCTAAATACCCAATAAAAAAGTTACACTTTCATGACAATTACTGAAAGATAAATACTATGATTCTGAAATCAATGGAGGAATTTCAACAGAGTTATGGCAAGCTCAATTGCAGCAAACATTTAACTCTTAAAAGGAAGGTTTCATTATTTTTTTTAATTACCAATCATTCTATCTAAAATAAACATCACTTATTCCAAAACTAAAGATAAAATACATGATTGTTAGTGAGCTTGATGTTGATGATAAGAAACAAATTATTTTAATATAAAATATCAACTCTAGTAACATAAATTTCATCCGAACCAACCTATGTTCTTCCTGTTTTAAATCCATGACTTTCTATTTTCTTTTCTCAAAATTTCACTTAAATACATATAAGGAATCTCTATGTTAGATATTGTTTCACACAGATACTAGTGCTCTTTTGGTTGAATATTGTTCCACAGTTCCTTCTAGGGTTTAGGCTAGAATCAGAGGGATTAGATAACAGTAAAAATTCAAACCCTGCTGAACCTGTTTAGGTGACATTGATTTTATACCAACAACAATTTGCTAAATTGTTTAAAATAAACTGTGGGAAAGGGGAAGTACAAGTAGCGGAGGGAATTCAAGCATACCAACTGCAATTGGCTCTGTTGATGCAGACACCGGTTGCCCCTCAACACCATCGTCTCTCACAGGAATATAAACTGCCACCAGCCTGTACCCCACATCATCAACATTAGCTTCATACATCCTTCCCACCTCCCCTACAAGATCAAATAATTTTCCTAGTCAAATACAACATTCTGTCAACATTTTTACTTGTACTAGAGTGGAACCCACCACTAGCAATGAAACTAAATGAAGAGATTACTGTCAACAAATATGTCCATGTGGAGCTTTTTGTTTGAGTGTATGGTTCCAGCATTTTATAGAACATTTTAATGGTTTTTCAGCTGTCATACCTGGAATGGAGATTAGATCGGGACTACCAATCATTGATCTAAGCCATTGAATTTTACTTTTGCCTTCTTTTCCTCCACTGTAAATGCCTCTAACAGCATATAAGTTGGTGTGAAAACCCCTACCCTCAATCTCCAACTTATTTATTCTAGGAATCCCTAAAATCAATCAATATATCAATTACTTAAACAAGAAGAAGAGTTCATGAGAACAAATACCGAGATAATATAAGAATGCAATCAAGTGTTAGGCATTCAAGAAAAATTGCCAATAGCAGCAGCTACAATAAAATCTTAGCAACAAACATGTCAACAAAAAGAAAAGAACAGAAACTTTCATCAATGAAAAATCCAAGAAAAACAACTATTTGTAAAATCATGCAATAGATAATCAAAAAGGACATTAAAGGTTCATGTGTGAGTGCTCTCCAAAATAATGGATAGTCTGAAATAGACACGCGCGCCCGTGCACACACACACATATATATATACACATAAAAGGCTCACCCTCTTATTAAATATTTTACTAACAGATGTGTCAATCTATAATAGATCTTAGATAATCCATGGTAAATGTTACATTAATAGCAAGATTTACTTTTTCATGACTTAAAAAAACTTCCTCTAATATTGTAAAATTTAGTAAAAAATACAGTTATCCCTAGTGTGCGTGCGTGCGTGTGGAGAGAGTGATATAACACTACTTTCACAACAGTTAGATTAAACAGAAGACTTTAACCTGAATAAGGAAATATCCAAGCATATGTTAAACATTTACAACATGTGATTAATAGTCAGTTCAGAAATGGACATCCATAGTTGGCCAAAATGTCAAAAAAATATTAAATATGGAAAAATTAAATCGAGAAAATGGAGTGTGTTACTTAAAAACCATGTCCCATCAGAATAAGTACATACATCTCATGGAGTGATACAAAATTTTGAAATCAAATTGATGGAGATAGATCAAAATATGAAATAATTTCCCCTGAATAGAGAAAAAACACAGTTTAAAGCAAAGACCTGGCAACACAGCAGCAGTCTCAGCATATGCTAGTTCACTCAACCTTCCAAAGACATCAGTCACAATACATTCACATCTGAAGCGTCTACCAATATCTTCTAACCGCAACTTGTAAGAACAGGAGTGCTGTGCAGGCAAGAGTTCAAAAGAGCCATCCCCTGTCACTGTTGAACAGAACCTGCAGCATCTTTGTGTCAAATGAGAGGATGACAATAGCTAAGGACTTGTGATGAAATTCAAGAGACTGGAAATATTTCTGACTTCATTGCATACATGCCAAATTCTGAAATGGAAACCAGCCATCTAATGGTTATGCCCGTCATTTCACCAATAGCCAGAAAGTATACCAAAGTGTTTTAGCATCTATTTATTTAGATTCCCAACAGAAGTAAAATGATGTAAAAATGTTTGCCTTCACATGAATTTTGGTTCCAGTAAAAAGCAGATCAGGTTAGATACAAGTTGCTGTTGTAATATGAACAAGTTTAAAACACTTCAATTGCATTGACCCTTCATAAATATACTTTAAAATTTTGCTAAAGATATAGGGAAAGAATGCCTACCAATACTAGTTATTATTAGAAATCTAACACGGGAAAAAAATCTAAAAGAGAATTTTGCATTTCACCATTGGTATTTGACTTCTTTTTTGTACTTGCTCCAAACATTTCTTTGGGTTTCACTCTTCGGGATCACTTCAACAGCAGTAAGTACATCACCTTCAATTGCCTTTCCCGTGAGAGCAACCATTTCCACTTGTGGAAGCTCTGGGACATATAAGAAATATAGTTTAATTTGCATGATGCTCCCAAGGAGAAGTAGCCACAACGCATTATACAATAGAGCATAGCATATATAATGTTCAGCAACTATATCAATAAAAGCAACAGGGTAGAAGAGAAGAATGTAATGCAGCAAGGAAAGCAAAGAATCAAAGAAGGGGGGCATATATATACATCAATAGAACTCCAGATAGAATACTAAGGTCGCATCTGTCTGCAAACGAGTACTACATGCCATGTTCAACAAAATTACCTTGCAAGTAAAAGCTTTGATAAGAATTTGGAAAGAGGAATGTCTACATACATGGATCATTCTTGCAAGGGTTTAGGAGCTAGAACTGTCTTCCAGATAGACTTATGTCTAGATAAACTTATTACTCTAACTAGCCAAAAAAGCTATATCATAAGAAACCAAAGCTCAAGAAATTAGGACAATTTTTTCATGGTTGCCAAAAACTTTTGGTGGTAACATTACTAAGCCTGCTTTTTAACATAGTAAAGCCAATTTTCTTTCTAATTTCATGAGCTCTAGTTTCTCGAGAATTAGTTTTATTGACTAGAATGAAATAATAATTTGATGTAAACATAAATCTACTTGGAAGGCAGGTCTAGCTTCAAAACCTTTGCAAGAGCTACTACAAAAGTTTTTGAACAATGATAATGACAATCTTGATTGTCAAGAGGAAATTCAACCACTTGAGTACATGATGATCTTGCAAGCAACAAAAGCAAGGTTTGAAGGTTTCTAGGTTACATTAGATTCTTGGAAAACAAGGGGAAAAAGTTGAAAAAGTAAAAGGAAAGATTTTGTTGTGGATTCATTTACAGGGACCATCATGCAAGTATTTATAGCACTCTCATGAAAACCCTAAACTCAAATAAATAGGAATAAAAATCCTAGTAAATGCCATCAACGATTTTCCCATTAAATTAAATAAAAAATCCAAATTTCTAATAAAAAGCAATCTCCCATTTCCCGATTCAACTTATGAACACAACCCAAAAAAGGATACAATCTTACACTGCCTAATTTAGATCAAAGAACAATATCATGCTTTTATCCTTTTCCACACCTCCCCCAACATTCCCAGCTAGTTTGGACTTCAGGTTGACTGAATTGAATCCATACAGAGTATGGTTTCACAGAAGATATATTCATCAACAGAACTCACCTAAAATTGTGAGTTGTACAATGAGATAATTAGAGCACAAGGCAAAGGCTAGAGCCTCCTGACTAGAGGTAGTTGTTCAGGAATAGTAACTTCTTTATTCAATTCCATGTAACTTTGTTTAAGAAATCAAAAGAGCACAGTCATAAATCCAGGACACTCCCTCCCATGAATTTCTAATTTATCTTTCAAGGCTTCTCTTCATCTACACACAAAACAGGGAAACTGAGATAATATAAATCTTGTGAATGATAGGCTAGATCCTGCTGACTAGAGGTGGTTGTTCAGGAATAGTAATGAAATTTGTGAACGATGATATTACCCACCTCCATTTCTATTTAATGTTTTTAAGGTAACATAACATTTGGACACAAATCTGCAGCATTTTGATCTACAAGAATACAGAAAACAACACCACTGAAGAGTTCACAGAGGAGGGGGGCGGGGGTGTTGTTGTGGGGCATGAATAAGTGATAAGGTCAGACAGTCCAGTTTATACAGCTCATCTACAGTAAAAAAAATGTGCTTGCTATTTAGCACGTAAATGCAAAATCATATTCCCCATTCTTTCCCAAAAGAGACTACACACCTGGGAGAATGATGTTAGTTGGCTTGGACAACTTAAGCTCACCTACTACTGAATCTGAACGAACAGGTGTGTACCTACGAGAAAAATTTGGACATGTATCATCACATAGCCTTATGAACCAAAGGAATACTGAAAAATCATTCTAGAGTAATATTCAAATGTTTGGCACACCAATAGATAACTAAGTTTAAACTTGAGGAACTTAGATGGGATGGTAAAAAAGAGTAAGAACAGGTACCCAAACAATAAGCAGCAATTGTAATCCAAATCTGTGACTTTGTACGTTCTAGAGTTAGCCTCATTAATAAGAATGATTGTTCCTTCATTTGTCTCTCTATACCAGCTGAAGAGGCTCAATCCCTCATGCCCACCAAAATATTTTCCTTCTCCAGCATAAACCCCCGAAGACAGCTCCTTCACATGAACATCAGAAACTACTGGAAGAGCTGCCACAAGATATCAATTCCACTTTTTAATGAGCTAATTTAAGGAGAAGACAAATGCAGCTTCTTGGCATAACTTGGGCCAGACCATGGATTGGTATAATGGAGTACATGTAATTCAATTTAATCAACCATACTGTGGTTCAAAGGCCAATATATCATAGGTTCATCACAAGATTAACAAAACTACAAAATGCATGCACCTGTGATGATGTTTATGGAAGGTCTATGACTATCTATAACCTTGCATACCAAGATAGGTCTTTGTTGTCAAAGAACATATGAAGTTGAAATTTATGAATGAATACCAGGGTTAACTGGAGAGTTGGAAATTGTGACTAAAGGCTTTCCACACTTGCCATCTGCACGAGTAGGCAGCCAGTACAGAGCCAAATAAGCTCCAACATCTTCAATGGATGGAGTATATGCCCTGCCACAGTGCACATCAGTCTCAGAAATTCATGGTTAAGATGAACTTTCTCTACTCTTTGAACCGAATATATTATACAAGTTACTTACAAGGTTTTACCACATATAAGATCATCATCACCAGCATTTGATATATCCAATAATTCAGATTTATTTAGCTTGTCACTTGTTCTAAACCAAATGTACTCTCCAGCACCTTCCTGTCCACCGAAGTATGTTTTTTGTGGGATGGCCTCCTTGTCCTCATAACAATTAGGAATCACAAGTTCCAATCCCACTGGATCAGCTATTTAAAAAGAGTAAATATAGAATAAGACAAATTTGAGTGATAGAAATTTTATAGAACAAGAAAATGCTGAATTAGAATCAGTGCTAAAAACACCAGAATGTCAATTAGATTCAATAAAAACCCCTTTGAAATATGTTTTTGAGTTCCCATAAGACATTTTACAGAACATCGATGTGTGTCTATCTTTAAGAAACACGATCCTACAATTGCATTACATATAGCATTCAATTACCAGAAAATCTATTTTGATATAGATTTTGGCTAGTTTTCCAGAAGTTTAGGAATTTAAAACATTAAACTCACCAACCATTGTGATGAAGTAGCTATGTTATTCTTAGAGAAACACTCTCCACTTTGGAAACCCAAAGCTACATTAAGCGATTCTTCTTCAACTAACAGGTCTTTTTGGTTAAAAAAAAAAAAAAACAATTAGTGTGCTTGGTAGATTTCTATGTTTGGGATTTGGAGTCTTGTGTCATGGGTTATTTTGTAAGCTTATTCTTTAATAGAGTATTCCTATTTAGTTTCAGTCCTAGTCAAGTAAGGATTAGAAATCCTGATCATTTAACAAGTTTTAATCTCTATAAATGAGGGATGCTATATTTTTATTTTCACTCTCTGTTCTCCTGTTCTATTTCTCATATTTCTATTTCTTTCTTGCATAAAAGCAATGCCGCTACAGTAATTCTACAAACAAACTCTATGCTACTCTAATTCTACAAACAACAAACCCTAGCTCACCACAAATCCTTCCTAGATCAGAAATTTCAAATATGCCTTGCATCATCTTGGGTTTTTAATCTTTTTCAATCAATCATCTATCAGTCGGACAGAAACCAGTTCCTAGGCTTTTCTTTGTTTAACTGGTCAACTGGTTCTGGATTTCCCAGAAACCAGTCGACCAGATGTCTCTATTTTAGCTTTTGCTTTGTTTTCTTGTTGTTTTAGCTTTGTTCTTTGTTTTGACCTTATGGTCTCTTGATCCAGTATTGGGACTTGTACTACTTGGGGTATACCCTTGTATCTTGTAATTATTTTTGGATTTATACAACTTAAAACTTTTCCAAAAAAAAAAGAAGAAGAATTAAGTAACATGCACAAAGCTGATGATACGTGTATCATAACAACCCCAACCAAATCAAACTCAAATCCATTTATGTCCTTCCAAAGCTTTCCATCAAGAGCACCTTTTGAGTGCTAATTTAGATTCACAGAAGTTAATGTAAAGGCACATGCTTTCTGAAACCGTGACATTCTATAACCTAATTATCATGCAAGCATGACAACAATGAGACATAACAACCCAGAACAACTCAAACTCAATCCATGTGTCCTCCCAAAGCTTTCCCTCAAGTGTAGCCTTCCAGTACTAATTTCAATCCCCGAGTAAAATTTGTCATGAGGAAAAATTCCTGCTAGAGAGTCATGTCCTATCCCCTAAAGTAATCTTATTATTAAGCAATCATAAGTTCATAACAACAATGTGGGCAGTCCAATCAGAATCAAAGATCTTTTTTAGACAAACAAAAGCTACAGAAATTTTTATTTTATTTTAGGCAATAATTTTCAGAGATGTTAAGGTCCACAGAAAGATTATTGCTGTGTCTTATATTTTCTGAATTATGAAAGTATGACTCACCAGGTACAATCACATCAGATAATATGGTCCGTGGGCTTCCTTTCAGACCATCTTTGCGAATTGGAGTGTAAACAAGTTCGATACATTGTCCAGCATCCTCTAAAGTCATATCAAGATACTCTGCAACATTTTAAGAAGATATTTTCTAATCTAGTAATTCCAAGAAGACAAATCGAATTGGTAAAACATCATATTTCAGTTGCTTCACAGAAACTTACCATCCACACTTAATTTCTCCCTGATACCACCACTTTTCACTCTAAACCATTCATGGAAGCAATCCCCTCTCTCTCTGAATCATAGAAAGGCTTTAATTTCAGAAGAAACAACTACAACAGACTTAGACATTCCAGCACTCAGTAAGACAATAGGTTGCTAATGCCAAAAAAAGAAAAAGACATCTTGTTCACTAGAATTCTCACCCTCCAATATATGATGCAACAAAGCTCAAACGTTGTCCTTCCATCATCGATCCCAGAAACTCCAATGACTGACAAGTTGGAGGACCTGTGCAAGATTTTAAAGATAGAATCACAAAACCAGACCTTAATGAGTCAACTATTACATGATGGAATAGAAGAGATTAAATCTCAAAAACTGCATAATTCAGAAGCTTATAAAGAAACACAGCAAAGAAAAAGGGTAGCAACTATGGAAAGGACATCACATACCTGGTATAATAGGTCCAATCTGTTCAGAAAAAATGGTAGGACCACAAGCCCAATCACTTCTCACAGGCTCACATGAAACCGAGACAAAGAAGCCAATGTCATCAACTGAAAGCATGTATGACAAAGTATTGGCTCCTTGAATTTCAATTTGAGCACCATCTGCACTAGTCTGGAAAAGAATAGCTTGGTGAATAAAGCATAAAGCAGTCAACAATCAGATGTCGCAGAAAAATGCCAATTCTACCAGAAAGTGATGTTCCTCCTTTCTGCTACACTATGTCACAAGCACCTATGGCAATTTGCCTTCAAAATATGAGAAGATTACTAAGTCCACACATGCATAAAGAAAAAAGTACCCGAAACCAGCAGAAAACTGAATTCCCCTCTTCACCTCCCCAGTATTTTTTGTCAACGCTTAGTGAAGTTCCTTCAATAGCATTTCCAATTATTTGCAGAGAAAGCAATCTTGGACTTCCTAATCATCAAAGACAACTTCTCATGAAGAAATAAATTTGAAACATAAACAACATAACTAGCTACATGCAGACAGCACAAACCAGTTTAAACACACAAATCTTGGTAAGCATTCACAACAGATAGCTAGTTCATAGAAATACCTAAACCACAAGAAACTAATATGCTTTCAATACAACTTTCTTAAGATTCAAAATTTATCTTCAACCTTCACTTAACAGCTTAAACTTTCATGTTGATTTTTTATATATATAGTACAAGTCCATTTGACCTAGATGTCAAGAATTCAAAACCTAATCCCTCCATTGATTTGAAAATTAATATCAATGAAAAGTAGTGGTGGAATTGTGCCTAATATCTACTTCAATGCCAATAAACATTTAAGGGAAAGAGCTAATTAAGATGAAAAAAAAAATCATTGGCTTTGCTTATAAACTTTAGTTTTATATTGTGATTTACATTAATTGCAAAATTTTGCAGCTTCATCTATTCTTGGTTCACACACTTACACAAGCAACAAAAATTATATAAACTTGAGACAAGAAAATCACCTGGTTGAATGCGTTCCACCCCCATGCAAGTTCTTGGCTCACCTGCTATTCCATCATCACGGACTGGGATGCACTGAAAAGATACGAATTTACCAATTGCATCTCTGGTAACACAATACCGAAGAACTCCAGAACCCTCAAGTATCAAGGTTCCATTGTCTCTTTCAAACTGAAAATTCCAAACAACACTGAAAAGTCAGTTTAAGTGCAATTCTTGGATAAAAAATGGGCATTAGACACTCGATAATTTTATTTCTTTAAACTAAAACACTCAACTCTTTACTACCCAGTTTCAAAACAGTGGGATAATCGAATGGAATGGTGCAAAGGAATACAAATAGCCCAGTGTTGTTAAAGACAAGGTGAAGGCAGCAAGCCTGTAAAATGCTTGAGTTGCTCGCCCAAATGAACCAAGGCAATATGTTATAGATTAAAAAAAGTGTACAATATTATGGTATAATATAATATAATATATAAAATAAATCTAAAATATATATCTTCCCAATTAAGATTAGATAGTTAGAAAATCAAAAGAAAATATACAATACCATGCCATAGTCATATAAAGTTATATTTTTCACCCTTAAAACAAAAAAAGATAATTTAAAGTGGTCTGCAGTAAGTAGCCAAATAGATTAAAAGGCAAACTTGAAATCATCATCATTATTCATTAATCTTCAAAAACATCCTCATTTGTTCTCTTCAAGTGCCCTTCTTTGACAGAATGTCTCCCTCTCACTTTAATGATTTTTTTATTCTTTTTTTACCCTAATCTTTGTTTTCTTTTAACAAAAATACCCCTAAGTTGTTTCTTGTGGTAAATTTAAAAATGGACAAATAGGTCAAAACATAAATTAGTTAAAAACAAATCCAACAAGAAAAAAAAAGTATTTCAGTCAGGCACTTGCTTAGGCAACACTTCATTGAAATCCATTGCCTGAGACTAATAAAGGTGTTGTGGTCTTGCCTCACCTAGGCGAGCGCTTCTTGACAACACTAAAATAGCCTACCCCAACTAGCTGGGGTTTGAGGCTTGATTGTTGTTTCTAAACATAGGAATAATCAAATATACTTGATACAAAAAAAAAAAACAAAAAGCAATAAAATGGATGTCAAGACTAGAAAAAAAGTTGATAGAAGAAACAAGGAAACCATTTGGTACATTAAACAAGCTAGAGTTCCAAGATACATATTCCAAATGACATAAGAGCAAAACAAAAATGAATACTAATAATTTGAACATATTTTGCTAAGACTCAAATGGTTAACTTCTAGTTATCCTATCTATTTCTCTAGAGATGCAAAAAAATGACTTCAAAAATTGAATCACAAATAGCAGATAGTTAAATAAAAAAGGCTACACCTTGCAGCATGAGCTGTTACCCCACATAAAAGGGAGGGAGAAAACCTATTTCAGAAAGCCTCTTGGAACCTCTAGTGTCCAATTTTCTACTGGACAATGCGACCTCACAGGAAAAAAATGGCAAAGTTTTTTCTTTCAAATTAAAAAAAAAAAAAAAACAGTCTGTTATGAGTAAGGAAAAGCAAGAATATCCACCAAGACTGCAATATGTAAATATGCATGAACTAAAACGTACAGAAAAATATTGTTATAGATCAATAAAAAATTTTTATTTTTCCAATAGCAAATGATTTTTCATTTTGGTTTTAGGCTGGGTTTCGTTTGGGGTTAAAAAATGGAGGTTAAATGTTAAGAGGTTAAGTATCAAGGAATAAGTGTTAAGAATCCAAGACATTGGTTAAAAGGTAAAGTATTAAAGATGTTTGGTAGGTATATAAAAACTACTCATAATGGTGGGACCCAATAATTTTTAAATTGATATTAAAATAAATATAATAAAACAATAATAAATAATGGTAGGATCCATTTGTTGGGTGTGCATGAAAAAGGGAATGGAATTTGAATTTGGAAAGAAAAAAAAATGTCAAACTTAGAAATTATTTCCCCACTCAAAAATTTTGCTACCCCATCCCCTATAGGTTAACATTTAACCCCCATTTCGAGGTTGACCAACTTTAACCCATAACCAAACACACACCAAGTGTAAGAATTTATTCATGGAAATAAGAGAAGGACATCATGAAGGAAAATCTTCATTGCATGGGTATGGGTTATCCACAAGAGCATCGAATACAAAAACGATTTCAGTAGAATGATTGTCAAAGCAACCTCTCTTATATGCTAGCAATGAAAGTTAGAAATATGAATCTTTTGAAGTAAGCATCTTAACAAAACTTTAATTTCATCTGATTATCATTAAGAAGACAGGTCTAAACATGTGAAAAATTAAATTAATGTGACAAAAAATTTGAAGTTGCAGCACACATGTATTAGATTTAAGCATTTACCTCATGAAGAAACCAATTATATTCACTTTTCCCTTCATGACCACCGACATAACCGTATGATGCTGTCAATATCCCACCTTCAGTGTAGTCACCCGAAATTGATAAGAAATTTAGGCTTGGGGGAAGAGCTGAAACATGTGGAAAAATAACATGTAGATTATGTGAATTTCAAACCAGAACTTTACCTTGTGTCATAACCATATTCAAGAATCTTTAGCAAGGCGAGGAAAAGGATTTACTTACTCTCAACTGCTTTTTCAGATATAGCATATGCTGGTTCACCAGATTCACCATCTGGAGTCATAGGAGTATATTTCGCAACAATGTAATAACCAACTGCTCCTAAAGGTATTCGTAATGCCTAAATTAAGGCAAAAGTTCAACTATGAACATCCAACAAAAATAAAAGAAAAGGAGACACTGGCCCATTATTTCTGTGTACATAAACAGACATACAGGTTTACCCACCTTTGCAATCTTTGCTGTGATCAATGCATCAAGACTATTCTCACCATCCAATTTTGAAGAACTTGTTTTAAACCACTGAACTCTGCTAGAACCTTCAGTTCCCCCAGTAACAGTAGCAGTTACTGTGACCTTACTGTTTTCCCATAAATGACCAATTATCTTTATATTCTTTACTTTAGGAGGTGCTGAATTTGGAGTAAACAAAACCATCACAACCAATGGGAGTCAGAAACTTTATGCAACACAATAAAACTGCAAAAACATTACAAAGATACCAACAACAAAATACTGCAATAAATATTATTAGCAATAGAAGAAAACTATAATGCAAGGAATTTCATAAAGCTCATTGTATCGTTGTTATCAAGAATATAATCTAGAAGACCATGCCATATTTGAAGAGCTTACACTGATGAAGCACACTTATAAAGAACTAATTATACATTTTTCGGTGGGCATTGTAAACAACTAAGACTCTAAACTTGATAGAGGAGCAACTATTTTGATTTTTTCATGAGGATAATACTTGACCAGGATAACAAGCAACCATTGACATGGAATAGAAACAGCAGGAATAAAGAGAGAAAAACAAACAATAAAATTGGCCACCTAGGCAACAGTGCCCCTAATATTGCTAAAATATCTGGGGCATCACTAATTGGATTTTCATTTGAGGAAAAGTACACCCTCACACACACACACACACACACACACACACACCCTTGACAGTTAAACAGAATGGCTTGAGAAAGAAAGAAACAGTGAACCTACTTTCTTATATTTACTAAAACTAACATGTGCTTCAGTTATATTGATTTAGGGTTACCACAGACTGCAAGAGGTTCAAAAATGAATTTAATTTAGAAAAAGACACATTACTTGCCAACTGATACGAGCTTCAAATCTATCAGACATTTTCACCATAACCAGGAAGCATAACAATGCCTCCGGGCCCCTGGCACAAGAGAAAAAAAGGTGAAAATATGTTGGCATCATCTCAATCTACCTTGCTTCACTGGGTGAGAAAATATTGAAACAGATTTCCCTTCCTGTCCTGCAAAGAATGCTAACTATTATACTACGTAAATATAACTATCAGAAATCTGGATGATGAGAAAACATGTTTCTTATAATTTCAACAACAAAAAGGGCAATGGACCTACCTTCAAAATTAATGGGTGAATATACAAAAGCTAAGCATCGTCCAACATCTTCATTGGTCAAGCCATACTCAGATGTACCAGTTGATATGGATACAAAATCTCTACAAAATAAAAAATAAAAACAGCCAAGAAGATCGAAGTACCTTCTATCAAAAAAGAGTCCATGAAATGTGTTTCTCTTAGAATCCACAATTAAAAAAACAAATGAACTCAAATGTCTAAATGAAAATCATGAAAGGTCGAGCACAAAAAAAATCCAAACCCAAATTAAAAACATACAAGGAGATAAGAAGGCCTTGTATATGCAATGCTATTTGCATAAAAGTGAGCAGGGCATATGCCTCTAAAAACAAACTCAAGAGAATATGTTTTTTTTTCCAAGAAACAGAGATAAATTATGAGATATTGAGCACACTAACCCAGTATTCTTATTCTCCCGTAACCATTCAAACTTGCTGGGACCCTCTTTCCCCCCAAAGTAATCCCCAACTCCTTTAATGGTATTTCCTTCTACAATATCTCCAATAATTCGAACATTGCTGACCGATGGAGGTGCTGTCACAATGAAACACAATCCTTCAGTATCCAATGCCATACTATTTGCATTTAAAAATAAATGGTGAAAATATTTAGCAAATATATAGCAGGTATGACTACCCAACAAAGTCAAAATTCAGAGCATAAGAACAAACATTCTGAGTTTTCTATGAAATTTTAACTAAATTCCCAAGTCAACTATTTGAGCCCAGAGGGTTTGCAACCATTATTGAATTAATTATGAGTTGAAAGTAAAAGAGTTGTTCATGCAAAATAGGAGGATATCTCATCACTCATGCTAAAAGCAGGCTTGATTTTCCGGTTCATTCTTTGAATTTGAATAAACGAAAAATTACTTCCTCACCTTTTCAAGGAACATACTAAGTTTCAATTGACTTTTATTTTATACAAGAAAGCTCAGAGAGTTTCACCAATAAAAACCTCAGAACAAAGAAAATAAATTGTAATGGATTAAAACGCTTGATCACAGGAAAGTCATTCTGTCTAAATTCAGTATATGTCTTGGGGTGGGTCAACCTTTTCCCAACAGATATTTTTCTTTGGGATGTTACCCTTTCCCTGATAAAGGGAAACCAAGCATAAATTCAAATAGGAAATAAATAAACATCTAGGATCAATATGAAATTGAAGAGAAAACAGCTTGTACACTAACTAATCAAGGATTTCATCCCCTACACACCTGCTTTAACAAAATCAGTATATTTATATTGAGGTTCCCCTTTGGCGCCTTCTTCTGTGACTGGTGTGTACATAAAAACCAAACTGGAATCAATGTCATCTAAAGTTAAACAATACTCCTCATCTTCTGCCCCTGCAATAACCACTGGGCTACTATTCCATCTTCTCCTCAGCCAACTGAAAAAAGGCAATAGCAGAGTTAAATTGCATATTTTGACCTTGGATGTGTATATTCTACAACCACAATATCAATCTCACCTAGCAACACCTTTCCCTGGAGTTCCACCACACCATGCAATACCAGCATAGCCTTTGATAACATTTCCTTCCACCAACTCTCCTTGCACTTCAAGGTTCACAACCTTTGGAATTCCATTTCCTTTATAAGATGAAAAGGTGAGATTAAAAGACAGTATGACGCAAGTTACATAGTTGAAGAAAAGGTTGGGAAGAAATTCAGTTGAAGGAAAAGTCATCATGTATTTTATAACATACTCTCTTTGACTGAGAATATCAGAACCTACAATTCCTTGAATGTTTGCATGTATATTTTTCTGTTTCTTCATTTCTAAAAGGGCTTTTCTATTGTAGATGTAAAGCCACTTTGATGTGAATCAATAATTACAAATTATAAATCTATTCCGCTAACAATAAAATAACATGTTGATAACTTAGAAGCTAAATTAAAAAGCAAGTTACTCAATATCAACCATTCATTTAAGTAAAACATACCGGGTGAAACATGTGATGATATGGCAAAAATAGGAGGATACTCTATTTCTCCCATTACGGAAGTACATTCCACTTTCAGAAATTTACCGATGTCTTCATGCTTTGGCCAGTATACCTAAGCATCACATGATACTATCAGCATAGCATAAGATGAAAGATATCTGCTCAAACGTTTATATATGACATGAATCAATTACCTCTCCAGTGGCATCAGGAATGGCAGCAAAGCTTGAAAGTGCTCTTTCTCCCACAAACCATTGATACTTTAAGACTAACTGTGGAGTGGCACTTAGATTGTTGTCTTGAACAAAAACAAAGTGGCAGTGGCAAGCATCTCCTTCGAAAGGTTGATCTACCAACGCATCTTTGAGCAGATAGCCAGGAGGGAAATGCTCTTTCCATTGCTCATACAGAAAGTGAAAAGTGGAGTCTGTTCAGCAGACCACAGTTCAAGGTTAAGAATTTCACTAAGGAACCTTCATGATTGGCAAGATCAACTATAATTACTTGTTGTGAGATAGCTTCACAAGTCACAGCAGCCTAATATTCACATTGTGTTACATAACATGACAGTGGAGATTCATAATGCAGCCCTTGCTTGTGTTGCCTTATATGTTTCAAAGTCTTTGGTGGTCCAGCTATTTCCTCAACATGAACTCATTAACTATGTACTAAACCTGATACATTGCCTGCTCAGTAGCCCTCACAACGCAATCAAGGAAGAAAAACTAGATAGAGGTGCTAAACAGCATATATCTTTTTTACAGTTGGTTTTGTGATAGTGAGGCTGAGAATGATGGTTAAGAAGGATTCTCACTATGTTGATACAAATATAATATAACAGTAAGTTGACTAGTGTTTGTTGTGTAAGTAGCAGCCATAGTTGTCAATCACCTTCTGTTGCTTAATCTATGAGTCAGATAAATGCTCAAGGAATTGGTGCTTGAAGCTGTGAAATTTATGGCAGGCGTAATTGAGGTGGACATGAATGCATGGAGAAGGTATTGTTCCCATTGAGGGAAATTTAAGGGACAATTATCATATCTCACTTATTTGAATGATACTTGTCAGTAGCACGCACTATTGACATGTGGAACAATCTTTGTTTGGTGAGGAATATTACTGAATCCATAGTGCTATTTCTATTGTTTAGATGCTCACATGTAATAAAGGTGGGATGAAGTACCATATCATGCATTGAACCTAGAAATAGCAACTACAACCTTCGTAACTAATTTAATAAATCCTGTCAACTTTTATTCATCGAAAACTTTGTAAAGATTCAAGTGCACATGCACAAAGCACATGAATTAGCATGTCCGCATTCAGATCATAATGCCTGCAGTTATTGATTTCAAAGGCATGGCCTCCATCATCACAGTAATTAAGCATTCAGTGATGGAGAACAAGACTAGTAGAATCAGAGCAGAGATGATAGAAGAAAAGAAGAGAGAAACAGCACCAAGAAAGAAGGCAGAAAAAGGAACACAGGGAACTTTCATGAACATTTAACTATAATGTAACCTCAAGAAAATAGTCAAAAAAAAATATAATACGGAGTTGAATAGACAAAATTAGCTAGCAAATGGAAAATAAGATAAAAAATTTAATACCCCCAAAAATCACGTGCAACTAATTAATAACTACGCAATCCTAGAACAAATTAAGCAAGAGAAAGAGATCATTGTGTACATAAAGCAAGCATCTACCATAGGGGCTTCTCCACTGAGCCAGAAAAAATCAACATCGCTAGAGATGTGGTGATTTATTTAATGTAGTTTTCAAAATCCAAACCAAGCACCAATATAGTGTGTTTTGCAAAATGAATACCTGCTGCATTCTCAGGGCGACAAAGCTCCCAGCCATCTCTAATACACAATGCCGTGCATGCTGGATAACGCTTTGCAATTGCAACCTCTTCCCGGGAAAGATCTATCAGAATTTCCAAGTTTAGAAAACAATGAAAAAAAGTAACAAAGTGAGAACTTCATAAAGTGAGTACTCCATTTTCAAGGTGGAGAAAAAAAGAAGAAGAAAGGCATTTGAAAGAAAATGCAGATGCATGTTTTGTTGTATATAAGGAGCAGACATATCATGCAATCTTGAATAAAGGCATTTCGAAACATGCCAAGAATACCTCTATCATTAAACTTTTTCAAGGTAAGACCAACAAGCAAAATCGAGGCAGCTTCTAAATGAGGCATCTGAAGTATAGGATTCTCCTCCACTCGCAAATGCTGCAGCACAACACAATATTAAAAATATGTATCTTCTTGGGGGTTTAAGAAAATGAGCAACATGTTTTCATTAATATGTCATCAATGCATCAAATATTTGTCTCCAACTCTTACACCACTGGAAGATAAATGTGTACAGAAGATGAAAAATATTCTAACTGCATGTCGATCCAAGAGAATTCAGACTATGCTGGCAGAAAGATGAACGCAAATGAAAATATTTCTGTAGTTTCTTCTACTCCCAAGTCCAAATACCACTGAAACAGATTTCATTAGTCTCTAACCCTAGGCCATATTAAACTTAAATATTCTTGAGCATGAGGAATTATATTTTTAACAAAGTAAAAGATGTATAAAAAAAAGGTTATTACCCTGAGTATTCTGTGGTTTGACCTAGATTATACTTTAACCCTATAGTTGCACATATTAAAGGTTATACACGCAGCTTAAAAAGGCCAGTAATTCTGTTAGTGAAATTACCAAAAAAAAGATGCCCCAATATAAAATTAACCCTTGGAACCCTTCTCCTTGCAGCAACCATTCCTCCACTCCCACTCTTTCATTCCCTCCTCCTATGTTCTCTCTCTCCTAAACTACAAGATAAAACAACCATACAATTCTAAAGTCAAAACTCCCTCCCTCTGACTCCATTCTGCCTCTCTCTTCACCAAGACCACCACTGCCACCCTCATCTTCACTGTCAACCTCTGTATCGCCTTAGACATCACCATTTTCAATAACAGCACATATGCAGTCAAACAGGCAGGATAGAACCACCTTCAACAAGTTGACATTGTGGTCTTCCTCCACAGCTGGCCAACCCCCAAGTGGCAATCAACGTTCAATTCAATTCAAAATCAATAATAACAACCCTTTTGACCAAAATGCCTCCAATAGTTTAGCTTCACTGGTGGAAGATTACAAAACAAAAAATGTATTTTTCTAATTTTTGATACATGGTAAAAGTTTTGAATTTTTATAATTATGGGTTAATTAATTGGTTTGAGTTGACTGATTGTTTTGACAACCGATTTCATTTCAAGGTGTGAGAAGAAAAATTATTATTTTGTGGCGGGGGAGGTTTTGGGATTTGACATAAGTCATGACAGTGACAAGGGTAATCATGAAGATACCAACTACATGTAATCTTCTTCTTTTTTCTTTTTTCTTTTTTCTTTTTTCTTTTTTCTTTTTTCTTTTTTCTTTTTTCTTTTTTCTTTTTTCTTTTTTCTTTTTTGAATAATCATCTACCTGGTTATTTGGTGGGGTTAATGATTGGTTTGTGATAATGCGTCTTCAATGGAAAAGCTAGACATTATCTTTGGATGGAGACTAACTTCAGTAAAATGAATCATAATATAGGGTGTTAAGTAAATGATATAGTAAAAGATGTCGGGGAATAATATGTGAAATTATAGGGGCAAAACATAATCTAGGCCAAACTATTGGTTGGTCAGTACTTTATCCTACTAAGAAATCATAATGATGAAGATTGAGATACCTTCAACCATTCAATATTGGTTCGCATAGCATGAGAAAGCCTTAAGTCAAATTCTTGAATTGTTGCAAAATACTCTCCTTCATCATTTATAAATCATAGTGTGAAAAATTCAAGGCTGGTTTAAAACATCATCCAGCATTTGGTCAAATAAGAGAATCATATCAATTTTGAAGTCAGACAGACTTGCGTACATCAGCATTAACCACATTGATGGTACCATAAAACTAGCTACAGTAGTAAGAACCTAAATAAACTACACAGAAGGAAACAGAATGATTGAGCATGGCAGTAAAGAAAGTGAAGATACAAGACTAGTTCAGCAACTATGCGTCTCCAGAAGTTAAAAGGCAGAATTAAGGAACTTAAAACTAACCTCCAGGGATGGCAGGTGTGGGAAACCCTTCAGAGTTGTTATTTTGTTTTTGCTGGCAGCTAACACCTGAAGAAGTAAAAGAAGGTGAAAACTTTAAAGACGGTGATTCAATCACAAATTTAAAATAAGCTGGAGTATTATTAGACAGCGTGAACACCTGTAGTCGAGGTTGGCCTGCCATTGACAGAGACTTTAACTTGTTTTGAGCAACCGAAAGAAACTTGAAATGAAAAGCAAGACATCAAAGCATAATCACTTTGGCATGCGGATATAGAAGTCCATTATCAATCATGAATTACAATAGCCAATCAGCAAGGCTGCAACAATTTAAAGGCTTACCTCCAGGTTAGGAAGCTGAGGAAGGTTTACAAGTGATGTGATTTGATTTCCAGCAAGATAGAGTTGCTACAGGTAATAGATATTTCGCCACCTTGTTAAATAAACCATCACAAGCTATAGTCTATTATAATAATGGAACTCCCATGATGAATGGACATGAGAAGCAAACCTGAAGGGCCTGGCAATTCTCAAGAGGTTCAAACCCAGGTCCCTTGAACTCATTGAAACTCAAATCAAGGACCTGGTAGAAAAGCATTGCTAATCAGTTACTAAGCTTCTTTTGTTTGAAAATGGACATGCATAAAGCAGAATTCTAGTACGTTTTGAATTTTTCTAATTCAAAAGTTGTTTACTGTGAAAAACGGCCAAGTAGAGTAGTAATAAGAAATGGAATCATGATGAAACATAAAACAAACCTTCACACGCTTCAGTATCTCAATTCCTTCCAATGTAGAAAGGAGATTGTCTCGAAGATAAACAAACTGTCACACAAACGTATCAGTTAAACACTTTCTATTCACAAGTTTGGCATGTATACGAACCAAAACATCTGGATAGTACATCTTTACCTCTAAATTTTGGGCTAAGTTCAACCCACTAGCATTGAGACTACGTACTTTGTGTCCTCTAAGATCCAATCTCTGATGCAACAGGAAAAAAAAATCGCAAAAAAAATGGCAAGGACCAAAATCAGAAGTGGTGGAAGGAAAATATAAGCAGCAACAGTCAAGCTAGCCATGAAGTACACATTGAATTGTTAAGTGTACGCGAAATGCTCATGGACTTTAGGGTTCTGAATGTCAATCAGCCACATCACATCACCATGTCACAAGATATTTACTAAACCTTCAGAATGAAGCCAAAAACTGTTATCTGACTAATTGATATCTCAAAAAGCAAGGCTATATATACAAACAAATCACACCAAATTTTCAAACAAACGCTTAACCAATCATCTAACACTTGTGTGGCCCACAATTCACCATCTATTACTTGCCAGATATGTTTGCATGGAGTTTTAGAATGATTTGTTTATATGCACAGCATTTTCCTCTCTCAATTCTGATAATCCTTTTTCTCAACAAGGGGGTGTTGGTTTGCATAAAATATTTTACATGTAAAGTCTTTTCCCTTGAAATATTGTACATTGAGCATATATTCTAATGAGGTTGAAATAGTTAGATGATGACATAAGAGGAAAATTGTGAATTGAGAAAATACATTATGGAACTTAATGAATTGAAAACATTGCACTGCAATTGAATTAATTATATAGGCTGCTGTGAAACATTTCACACAAAAAACATAAGAAAATCTAGAAAACAGTAAATACTTTACCGAAAAAAAACACACCCCCTAAGTTTCTTCTAACAATACAAGAAACAAGTCCAATTTTGTAAGATAAAAGATTCTCTTAAAGATGCAAAACTTGAACGTTACACAAATATTTAGGCTCTAGCATCATTATCCATCTATGTATTTTGAACTGCTTATGAAAAGAACACGCATAAATAATTATTTCTTTCTCCACTAAAGAACTGTAACCAATCCATTTTCTACAAATCTACAGTTTTCTTTTCAGTATCCATACTCAAGATTAATATGACTATCAAGACTCAGAGTATTGTGAAGCATTTATAAACCAAGAAAGGAGATTGGTGTTCTATATGGTATTTGCCTATGATAGCAACCTGCATCAATGATATGCATAGTGTGTTTTTGATTTCCCTTTTCTTTTCAAGATACAAGGGGTGCTACTAAGATAATGATGGTTAATAATCATAAGCACCAAACTGAAATGCTTCACCTCTAATCTTGAACTCGTATTTAACAACTTCAAGTATAACAGATAGCCACAACGTCAAATGAACTCATTCCAGCTCGTAACTTTAAAGAAGAATCAGCAGTTATGATTGGATAGGTATCTAAAAAAGAAACCTGAGTGTTTAATTCTTATGTCCGTCAAAAAAAATGCACCATTGACAAATTCAATCTCTTTTTATTTCCTTTTTTTCAGCTAGAACTACAAAAGGATGGTGTTATATTTCTTCACTTAGACAAGAGATAAAAATGGACGTCAAAAATTAGAAATAAGGTAATGCATTGACTCTTTTTTGGAACTAATGGACACATTATTGATTTTCCTTATACCAAGATAATAGAATACAAAATGTGGACACATAATTGATTTCCATATACCAAGAAAATAGAATACAAAATGTAAAACAATTCATGTCATTGTCCTCTACTCTGCGCATACTAGATTGAACATGCTACATGGTATATTTGACAGAGAAGTAAAATGCAGAGATTCAAAAGATGAGAAACGTGGCAGAAAACAGGACCATTACCCTAAATGCTTCGTTCTGTGGTCAACAAAATGACTAAACCAGAACATCCAAAAAAAATAGCATGCCTCGGGTTTTTGGACAGCATATGAATAGCATGCGTACCACATCATCGCCAGCTTTAGTTTCCACCAGTGGAAGAGCAATGAAGTGAGAATCGTGGCTTTCAGGAGCACCTGCTCTTCTCCGTCCAGTCAAATTGAAACTCCTATCCCGAGAAGTTAATAGGGACCCGGCTCTCAAACCACTAGAAATAGAAGGGGACCTAGCAGATGGAGAAGAAAGCTTCTTCCTACTCATGCTACTGGCAGTACTGTCCACTGATGTGGAAATAACCCTCCTTGAAGAAGAAGAAGAAGACGAGGCTGGCAAGGCTGGCTTAACTGAAGGCTTCTCCAGCCTACTTACACCTGACCCAGTTGATGCTCTCAAACACTTGTCCATGGGAACTGAGTTCCTAGTCTCAGAAACACTATCAGTTCTAACCATGGGTTTTGTAGGAGGCATGGAACTCCTTCTAAGCTCTGGAAGGGACCTCGTCAATGGGTCCGAAACAGCATTAGTCTTTCCACTGGTATTCTGCCGTTTTGTTGAAGAGACAGGTTGCTTCTCAGGAACCCCTCCAGTGCTGTTTCTTCTGGCGATTGGAACTGACTTGGTATTGCAGAAGGATGCGATTTTGGCGGTCACATTTGAACTTGAATCTGAACTGTTTTTTGGTTGAGTCCTCTTTCGAATTGAACCAATTGGTGTTAAGAGGTTGGAATTGGCTGAAATGGTAGGTTTTGTGGTTTTCGAAACCTTCATAGGGATTTGCATTGAGCTAACAGATGACTGTTGCCCCTCTTTGTCTGAAGTTGGAGACTTTTTAGCCGCCTCGTCACTTAAAGGTTCCTCCATTTTTAAGCTAAAGTAGCCTGATTCAACCACCACAACAGCAAGACAGCATACCATAACAATGAATATTGTTGACGTTTTACGTCACCCTAAACCAGAATAGTAAGGAACCTAAGAAACATTGGAAAGGAAAGGAAACCCAAAAAAATAGTAAAAGCCGGGGGGCGTGAAGGGTCTCATAAATTTCAAGCAAGAACCACTGACATGGCATTATTGTTCCAGTTAAGGAGTCGGTTTCACTACTCTCTTTTGGGAAAAATAATAATAATACTAATAACTATTATTATTATAACAACAGAATAGCAAAATACAAGTATTATTATAAATCTCCCGATTTCGAAAATCCATTTTGTAGCAAAATAATCATAATCGACAAAGCAACAAAACACTGTTCACCGACAAAGGGAACTGGAAAAAAGAAACTGAAAACTTGCAGGGTAAAAACGGGGAAGATAACCTCAGATGTCTTAAAAGAGTAACATGTGTCCTTGGATTGAAATGGTGAAACTTGGATCTAGCACAAAATACAAGTTCTTCTGCAAAAACCCAAGCTTCCTGTCCTCTCTGCGGGTCTTTTAGAGAGAGGGCGAGAGAGAATGTGAATAAAACAGACTAGACAAGTAGAGAAAATGAGAGAGAAACTTACTTGAAATGGATGGTGGGTGAAGTAGATCTAGCTAGTGAAGTTTCACTAGCATGGAGAAGTCCTCTGTAAAAACCCCCCAAAGAAATGAACTATACATAATAAAGTAAGACAGGGCGGAGAGGGATTGCTTGTTTGAAAAAGAAGACCTGTTTGGCTGTAGCTGTTTTAGTAGTGGGTTTTGAGTAGTTTTTTTTTTTTTTTTTCAATTGACACAGCAACCTAAAAATCTCAGCATATAATATTATTTAAAAAATATGAATGAAGTAATATATTTTTATTATTTATTAAATATTATTATTTATAAATACAGTAAAATAATTGTCACTGTAGACAAATGATAATCAAATATGTCGTATTTTAAAAAATTGATAATTTAATATATTACATTTATGAATTAAAATATAACATGTTGTGAAATTTAAATTATCAAATCAAAAAATATAGATAAAAAAACTATTTCTCTAAAATTTATCATTTATAACCTCTTTCTTTCAAAAACTCACTAATCACATGTTCCCCCTTGAAACACCCAAAATATCAAGCCTATTTTAGTTTGGAAACATTCTATAATTTTTTTAATTAAAAATATACCTTGTTTTTTTTAATCCTAGAAGCAAGGTAAATATGTTATATTGATATGAATTTATATTTAATTTAGTTAAAATAAAATTATTGTTTAGAATTTCAGTTCAATTTAGAATTCGATAAATTAATAATAAATTAGTTATGAATATCATCAATTAAGATTAATTTCATATAGTTGAACATCAATTTAGGGTTTGTTAAACATTAAAATAAGTTAAATTAATTATTTCAATAAATTATGTATTGCGTTAAATTTTAAAAATTTATTATGAATTTTGGCAATTAATATTAGGGCAATACAATTTAGTTAAAATTATATCCAATTGACCGGAATCCAACTTGCTTGTTTTTTATATAATATCTTATAACATATTTATATTATATTATTATAGTGTCATTATTATCCTGGTATGAACAATAGTATTACATAAAATGGAGGGAGTAGTTTGTTGTTAATAGAAATTTAGACATGTCATTTGCAGAAATAAAAGAAATGATTTATAATGGAATTTGTTGAAATTATAATAATATTAATGTTGAAATAACTTGGAGGTGTCAAATTAGTGAACTTTAGTATTATCATGTACCGATTGCACGTTATGATAGTTTTAAGATAATGATTGATTATTTTCATACATAGTGGATTGAACATGATAATATTATATATGAGTAGTCAACCAGAATCTTTATGTTTATAAATGTGTCATAATTTGTCAATCCTTCAAAGTCCATTAATAAAGAAAAAAATAATTTTATTATTAGATAATTTTGCTACAAAAGATAAAACAAGACATTATAGGAAAACACATCTTATTTGACAATGTATGTATGACAAAACAAATAAAAGTTAAAATATAGAATGATACTTTTTTCAAAGCATATTAAACTTGTCTAATTTCACATTAAACACGAGTACTTTTACATCGGGTGTCAAACACATGAGGTGGTAGGTCTTCTTGTAATGTTAGATAGCCACATTACAACACTAACACCTAGAAAGCATGACTATTTTCATAGAGTTCGCGTCACAATATATGTTTATCGGATCCGCTAATACTTCTATCTTGTGGTTGTAAGATTGACATCGATCAAAGGATATTTTCATTGGGATTATAAGTATATTTAATTTTAATAAATAATTTCATTAATTAAAATTAAGGGTATTATATATTTATGTTGTTATATTTTGAATTGTTATGCCAGATGAGGTTATGATTTACTATTAGGCACATAAGTGAATAGAGCTATATGAGTGGATCTAGCTACATATGTTTTAGATTTGTTTTTTATACATCAGTTGTCTAGATGTGATATCCCATATTGGAAAGTGAATGTCCAGAGCCAGAGTTTTATAAGTAGTATTGGTCGCTGACCTATTATACGTGTTTTAAAGTATTAGGCTCAAAAGTGGGCCCGCGTCATTAAGAGCAAAATTGTGAGGGCAGTAAGGCCCAAAACGAACAATATATAGCAAGTTGAACCAAGTTATTACACTAGAGCACATCAAGCTTTACCACAAATTGATCGATAGAAATGTGAGACACACACATTCTATCTTAAGCATAAGGAGATGACACCAATATTATAGGACACTACAATTTTGTTTGGACTTTTTATTAATGGACACAAAATCCACATCTATTGGAATGCATAATCGAATTGTGTTATGTGAGAGTATATTTGGATCAACACCCTTTTTTTTTTAATTAAAAGGGTAACATATATTTTAAATGGATTAAAGAGATGTTTATTATATCACCAGATGATGCTAACAATAAGGTCTCTCAGAGGAATTTGTTAACTTATAATTTTAATATGTTGATTATTTGTTAAGTATATGTAAATTAGTATGATAATTGTAATATGTTATTTAGATAAACCAAAGCATATATAGTGTCTTTATTTGGCAATGTGTTATTCGTATACTTTGTAAATATACATGTTCCTTTGATTTATCTAACATTTTTTGATGATTTTACATCATTCTTATAAATAGTTGAGGATATGTTGTCTTAACATGTCTAGGCATCTACGTCTTGCATGTATGAAAGGTGTCAAACAATATTAGAGATATATGCTACTTTTTACATGTAAGAATCTAAGAATTTAAAATAATTATATAAATTTTAAATGTTTATTATTAATATGAAATAAATAACTCGTTTTTATTTAATAACAATTATGATCCTTGGAACATTTTCATGTGGGTCGCCTTTAAATACCTAAATTTGCTTTATAACTGTCCAAACTATAAAGGTTAAACTTCAACTCCCTTTAGGATGCATGTATTACAATGTTATTTTAAAATTATATGCATTTATATTGTCTAATGTAACTTTAAAAATGTAATTAAATTGATATATTCCTAATGTTAGTAAATTATTAGATAATAATCCAACATGTGTTATCATTTTATTAGAGTAGGCTTGATAGGTAGTAGTGAATCCATGTATTTTTTGAACCATTTGTTAAAGAAAAAAATTAACTTTATTATTGTTTAATATTTAAGAATCGTATTTTTATATAGGTCATATGGGTAACTTGTGACAATGATATATTAATAATTGCTCTAGCTATTTGCACTAGCAGGATGAATATATGGATATTAATGGTCCTCTTTGTCACAGAGTGTGTTGTGACGTCAGTAGCGGCAATGAAGGCTTTTATCGTGCCTCCTAATGAGATGTTGTGGTGGAAATGTTTTTGGATGTAATCATAAAATTATAATTAAAGTTCATAAGTTGTCACCTAGTATTATGGTCACTAGGAACCTATGATTCGCGAGAGTCTGAATAAAGGACTAGTTGTGCAAGCGAAAGACACATCACCCTTAGTGCACCCACCTAAGATAAATTAACACGACTAAAAGATTGATGTCTTCTCCCAAGTGTAAGAGTGTCAAAGTAATAAATAACCTAATAAAATTGGGGTCGAACCATATAAAGGTTAATTGCATAAATTATAAACAATAACAACAACAATAATGAAGAAGAAGATGAGAGCTTTGAGATGGAAGATTATTGTAAGGATTAAACAGTGATAATAACAAATGACAAGGTTAGAAAATCCACTAATGGTATGTCAAACAAGTACAGTATAAACTCTTATTATTCAATTGGAAACTACACACAAAAGATGTTACAATCATATTATAAATTGTTAACATGATTACATTAGTTATCTTATTTGAATAATACTAATGCTTGTAAATGTTGTCAGACATTCATGATTATAACTTATGTTAACAACAAATCAAGTTCCTTTCATAACTCAGGTATCGGTTATACCATATATTATGAGCTAGTTAACAACAAATCAATTTCCTTTCATAGCTCAGGTATCGGTTATACCATATAGTATGAGTTATGAAAGTGCCAAGTATTTGTTGCATCAAGTGTTATACAACATAAATCTAGATTAACCATTTAACAAGCAAAGTATTAAAAGTGAATAAAATAACAAATATAAAATATATTAGTATCAAACATTAAGGTTTATGTTGAGTTTACACTATACTTATTTTTACACCATTAGTATAACATTTTCACCTTGACGTAATAAACTTAACTAAACATAATGAAAAAAAATAAACAAAATAAAAATATAAATAAGATAAAAGTTAACTAAGTAAAGGAAATGAAATTAAATGCATAAACTTGATATTAGTGAAACCAAAACATAAACAATACAAAAAGAGAAAGCAAGAGCATGATCTTGATCTGTAAACCAAGATGCCTAAATGCATGGAAAATGCCTCCTTTTAGAGACTAAATTTGGGAACTATTGATTTGATGACTAATTGATGGTCATCATTTTGCCCTTTTAATTTTAATACTTAAACTCATCAATTAATCCTTTTATTTATATGATAAGCCTTTATTTAATATGAACATTTATCATAAATTAAAAGTATCTTATATTATTTGATATGTTATTATAAAACATACTTTAGTTAAGGAGTTATTAATACTTCAAGTGCAAAATGATGATATAAAACCTTGATAAGAATATATTTTTAAGTACTAATCATAAGCTGTATTGTTGTTTAATTATTCTTCTAGGTCAAGTTTTTATTTGTTGGTATTTTTTAAGGTTTAAAACAGATCTCCCTTCTTAAAAGAGTTCTGCCTTATTGGGTTTAATCCTAACCATTTTAAGGTCTAAATTTTAGCATTATATTTATTTTACACCTTATATCTTTAATATTTAAGGGTGCACTCTATTGCGTATACACACCATAGATGTTAAAGTTTACATCCCGACCCTAAAAATAAATTGGCAAAGGAATTTTTATATTTTGGTCAAATCCTAATGGATAATTATAAACTAGTTATGATATTCTTTTTTGGATTTTTTAAAACATAAAAAAGAAGCAAATTTTTTTGTTTTTATGAAAATATGCTTGATTTTTTTAAGATTTGGTTATGTGCATGAAAATCAGATATTTTTTTGTTTTTATGAAAAGAGAAATCAATTCAAAAGTTTTGAGATTTTTTTTTATTTTTTCTAAAGTTTTTTAGAAATTGTTTTGGAGAAAATTAGATATTTTAATACCAAATTTATATTTTATAGTGTAAAAATACTACTCTATATTATGTAAAATTGGTTGAAAAATAAGTGAGAAAATAAAAAAAATTGAAAGGATTTTTGAATTCTTTGTGTTTTTTATTTTTTAAATAATAATATTACAATATATATCATTATAAATAAATATTTACTAAACATATATGGGTTGGGTCGGCCTAGCTAATTAGGTTAAGCCTATGAAAATTAAGTTGGGTTGGGTCAATCTCAACCCAACATATCCTTTCTTTCTTTTTTAGGGTAAGGCTAGACCCGGCCTAACCATCTGGGTTGGGCTGAAAATGGGTTTAACCCATCTCTATAATTGCTCGCAAAAGCCAGCGTTGCAGGACGTGAATTCTTACATGCTATAATTAAAGGAAAAGGAATAAAAGGTGTGTTGTAAACAGGATGACTAATAGAGTTCACTCGGGCTGAGGGTGTTGCTGGCAACCTGACTAGTGGCACTTAGAGTTTTTTTAGGAACGCGGTTGAATCGGCGTTCCCAAAAAATTCAAAAAAAATTATTTTTTATTTTTGTTAAAATTTAATATGGTTTGTATGTTTTGGATCGTTTTAATGTGCTGATGTTAAAAATGATTTTTAAAAAATAAAAAAAATATTATTGGCATGCATTTCGGCATGAAACGTTATTTGAAAATCAACCGCTACCACACTGCCAAACACACTCTTAGCATTATTGGAGAAGAAGTGGTGGTTCAAGACAAAGCTAGAGGCAAGAACCACGGTTGTCATGGTGTAGGAGAGTTGACGAAGAAGATGAAAAAGTTGGCGATGTGGTGATGGTTTCTGCTGCGGGTAAGGATCTATGTTGGTGGAAGAGGTTGAGCTACCCTCAATCACGACAATGTTGCAATTGTAGCAGCAAGAAGAGTAGTGGAGAGAGAAAAGAGAGAGAACTTGTTATAAAAAATAAAGAAAAACAAGGAAGAGTGGCTGGTTTTTTTTGTCAACTTTAGACTTGATTTTCTTCATCTTCAAACCATTAAATCCACCTATATGTACAGAGAATGGAAGAGGGTAATCTTGTCTAAATAAGAGAAAAATTTCAATCCTTAATTTAGTTAGTAAAGATCTCAATCGTGGTTCAAAGTAGTCATCATGAACTATCAAATCTAATAGTTTAAAGTTGTATGAGTTGGCCACTTTAGGCCGATATCGTGGCCTTTATGGTGTCAATCCGACTAAAGGGATCACATGAGTTGTAGAGCAACATCAAGTGATTATTTTGGTCCAGATTTTGTCAAATTTAGTGGACATATAAAGTACTAAATATACCTGTAAAGTATTCTATCTGAGTTGTTATTTTAGAGAAAATTAAAGAAGAAGATGTATAGTCATCAAAACAATGCCATTTTAGTAATGTTTATGTTAGTCCTTTAATTTCTAATTTGTCTCATATACAACTCTGATTGACTTCAAACTTTCACTTTTATGCAATTGAGTCACTAGAAAAACATCAATTTTAACCTTGGATTAACATGCCTTCTTTAATTTGATTATTGGTCTTAAATTTATACAATTTTACCATTAATTAACCTTTAAACTTTTAATTTCACCCCGATTTATTGTCAATTAAGCCACAATAGATGGTCTTCTTGTGCAAAAAGGTCTTTGGCTACAAAATCTTTTAATTTAACCTCTAATTAACTTTGAAACTTTAATTCTCTTATGATTTTGCCTCGACTTCAATCAACTAATTTGGTTAAAATGAAATTAAAATTTTTAAAATTTTAATCTTCTTAATTAAGCTCAAATTGAGCTCCCAAACTTAAATTTTCACCAATTATACCCTTACTAATATTAATTTGACCATTTTAAAGTATAATTAAGTCCTTGCACTTAATTAAATCCTTTAGTTGGACCCAAATTAATTCTTAAGCATAATTAAAATTTAATTTGGCCTCTGGTTAAATCAAATTGACCTATTAAAAATTTAATTATCTTCTTAGACTTAATTTTTATTTAAATTCATCTATTAGTCATTCAATTTGACCTTGAATTTGTATTTTCTCTCTCCATTTTTTGGTATAACAGGGTACAATTAAGTCATGAATTTTCTCCAAAATTGCAATTTGATTCCCTAACCTATTTTCTCCATGTTGCTAACGTTTATTTTATTATTTGGTTTTTTAAATTTTTTAAAAAGTGAATTTTTAGAAATAACCTAGAATTGAATTATGAAGGTGTTGATATTTTTTCAAATGGTTGAGTTACATTGTCAAATTAGGTAATACAACAATTCAGCTACAACTAAGACATTGAAATTGACATCAATACGAGCATGTGTTGCACACTCTATATCATCAGAGTAAAAATAATGATTAAAACTGGTTAATCATCGTAAAGCTTATATATTACAATGGGATGGATGGATGAATAAAATATTTATAGAGATACATCTTGTTACTGCAAATAAAAAGCATATAATTTGGTACACGAGCATTATTTATTGGGTCATTATACTGGATCTCGAGGTTTCTCCACCTACCTATATACAATATAAACAACATGTTCAAAATATCATAAGTAATCAATTTTTTTTTTGTAATTACTTTATGTTAAATGATGTATTTTATTTATTTATATTTTAATTTAATATTAATGTTTTATTAATATTAGGTTAGTTTGTTATTACAAAAGGGTTGAGAGGCCGTAATTGTGCTTTATAATATTAATGAAGAACACACAGGATACATATATACATCTCAATTGTTTAATGTTTACTGTAATGGACTTAATAACTTTTAAGAGAAGCTAACTCTTAATGATATTATGATAGAGAACAAGGTCACTCAAGCATAAGTAGGAGCAGGATTTGATTGTGCAATTAATGAGTCTAGATAATATAGTAAATGGTGTAGACATAGATAAATATATGTTTTATGTTGACATATTTATAGATTTCAACTACTAAAATCTTATATTATTTAAGTATTTTATTTTCCCTTTGCATGTACATTTATTTATTTATTTACTTACATTCTTGATGTTACTTGTGATTATGAAATGTGAGAATTTATTATGTTTAGTTGTTTTAAATTTTTGTAAGTATTTTTAAGTGGGACAAAATTTTATGTATAGTTTCTAAATAGGAGAAACTCTACCAAAGTTTTATTAAAATTAAAAAATTTCTCACTCTATAAAGTTATTAGTTAAATTATATGTAAAATTAACAAACTTAATAATAAATCACATAAAAAATATTAATTTAGATATAGAGAAATTTTATTATTAGATTTTCATGAAATAGCTGGAAGGTTACTAACATTTAATTGATGTTGCTTTCTTGAATTGAGACGATAATTAAATATTATGGTTCTAAATTGTGATATTTAAAAGTGTGTTATTTCACGAAAACTTTTTGTTCATGTGTTAATTTGCCTATTTTTTTTACTTTATATGTTAATTGGTCAATATGCTTATTTATTTTGAAACAACATAAAATGATATATTTAGCATCAAAACTTTTTAAAATTCCACAATGTCTAAACTTAAAGTTTTATCAATTAAATTGGATTATTTATTAATCACACCATAATAAGTGTTCAACTTTAATATAACACCAAAACCTTACAAGAGTCATTATTATGAGCATGCACATTAGTTATGTAGTTGCTTTTATTAAA
This sequence comes from Populus ilicifolia, assembly GCA_015708895.1. NCBI lineage: Eukaryota > Viridiplantae > Streptophyta > Magnoliopsida > Malpighiales > Salicaceae > Populus > Populus ilicifolia. Next base: position 60,401 of record SRLM01000266.1, read on the forward strand.
AATGCACTTTGTTTGTTTTTAGAAAAACTTTTTTCTAAAAAGCACTTGTTTTATTTTTTCATGTTTGATATGGTTTCATCAAAAGAAAAAATTAGCCTTAAAAGTATTTTTCTTTTCTTATTTTTAGAAAACACTTTCCAAAACCCATCATTTTTCTCTAATTGATAGCATCATAAAAAACAATTCATCTTAATATGAAAAAAAATTCTTTTATCTAAAAGCACATCAAAATATTTTTTTTCTCTATTTAATATTAATTAATTTGGCCATTTCAAGATGAAAAAAATATTTTAAGGTTTTAAAAAAGAAACATATTAATAAATTTCCCTTAAAAAAATATTTAACAATGATATCTATAATATTATATTTAAAATATTTCCATAGTTACATTTTATACAATAAGCCTTATATAAGTATATGGTATAATAATTTTTTTCTTTTCCACCGTTACACTTTTTGTATCCTTTTTTTTTTAATCATAAATGGTCAAATAGTTATATTTAATGTTCTATATATGTTAGATAAACTTGAGAAAAAAAATTAAAATGCTAATATGTTATTTTCTAACTTATTTTTAATTACACAACCACATACCAAAAAGTGTTTTTTTAACTTATTTTTTATGATACTACCAAACTTTGTAAACAAAATTAACTTTTCATGAAAATTATTTTTTAAAAAAATTACTTTATAATAAATAAACGAGTCCTAAGAGGTAGTTTATTTTGTGAAAAATGTTTCTTTTTAATATTAAATAAATAGTCAATAAAAATTATTTTTTAATGAAACCCTAAATAATGTCAAATTAAAAAAATATACTTTCTTTGATACTACTAAACGAGTATTCAAAAACACCATCGTTTAACCACTTCAATTACCACCACTACCACTATTATTCACCTCATAAGCATCCCTACAATCATTACATTATTACTTGCAAGGCCACCATTTTATTATAATTCCATTGCCATCATTGTTGTTGTCATTGCCTTTGTGACCACTATATTATTTGTAAAGTAGCTATCATTCCTTAACTACTGCTATTATTGCAATTACCATTACCATAACAATAATTATATTATAGCCATAAACATCAATATCATTACTAACATAATACTATTATCATTACCATCATTAATGTGACGTCATAATTATTATTATTGTCATATAAATAAGAACATTAGACTTCAATCTCATTAAGCTCCACAACCACAATCATCTACATTAATGTTAGATCAAGAAAGACAATTTACATTCCTCATTTTCAAAAGCAAAATTCAAGTTGATCTAATATTATTAAGTTTTAAATCATAATACAAAAGGAACCTTCCAAAACCCTTTCCTAAATATCAAGTTTTGATAAAGAAGAATTCGCTAATGAAGATCCAAGTTATAACCCAGATCTTATGAGTCAACTCTATGAGATATATAAAAAAAAAACTTAAGAATATGCTCAATGACATCATCCACTTACTATCATCCAAAAATTAAGTATAAATTGTTTGCGTTTTCATTTTAAAGACATGTTAAACAATAGATGTCTAAGAAACAAGTAGTGAACATATAAGTTTAGATTATAAGTTTTTGAACATATATATCATGACAAACATGCAATGAAAGACTAAAAATATATAAAAGTTCTAGCATGCATACTAAACAAATATTTAAATCAATATAAAATATTAAATAACCATTCTAAAATGCATACAGTATATTAGATTAAATAAAATGAAAGAAGAGTATTTACTTGTTAAAGCACCTTAAAATTGATCCAAATTTTATCAATGATGAATCTTTTATCCTTAAAATTTTATTGATCTTCACTTTGTGCAAATAATATGTGTAATAAGCTCTTAAGCTTTTAACAACATTATCTTATTTAAATGCACTTCTAAGTCTTCTAAGTTTATGAACCAAATTAAAATGACTCAAGTATCTCTTAAAAAATAAATTTAAACTTTAGATTTAAAAGGAAAAATAATGCTTAAAACTTGAAGAGAAAATACTAGAATTTAAGGTGAAGAACATATGTAAAATCTAGAAAAACATTGTTTAAAACTCTTATCACGCCCTCTTTTTATAGTGGATTTTAGCATTTAAAATGATAAAGAATTAATTCTTGTAATGACTATAATTAATTCCTACCATTAACAACTTTGATTACTCACCATAAAACATGAATTAAACCTGAATGAATTGACCATAAATATGATATTGTTTTAGCTAAAAAATTTATTAAGGTTTATAACAAAATACTTTTGAAAGAAACCAATCAACTTCTTTATTTATAGGCTAAATTAAACAAAACATTGGTTGGACTAGGAAAAATATTGGGCTAGAAGAAGTAATTTTTCATATTCATGTCCAAGCCCAAAATTAAAATTGTAAAAAATTATTTTTTATAGCTTAAAAAATTATTTTAAAATAAACCCAAGTTTAAAGCTCGAGCTTAGTCGAGCTGTGTGCACCCACATATATGGGTTTAAACCTAAAGTTCAGTTTACTTAACACGTATCTTGTAAAACCCCATATAAAAAACAGAATCATATGTGTTAAGCTCCCAATGAAAAATAAAAGTTTGGGATTGAAAAAATAAATAAATGATGAAAACAATAGTTATTGTGATGTGAAATGAAGACACCGATCTTCACAAATAAATTTAAAGGTATTGTTGAAATTAAAAAGAGGTTTTTGAATCTTAAATTAAAATGCATAAAATTAGTGAAACCAATAATGGGTTCCGATGAATAAAAACAATAGGAAAAAATGAGAAAATGATTATAGGAAATTAACATGGTAATAAAGAATAAATAATAAAAAATAATGGTATAAAAGAATAAAAAAGAGCGATGGTGTAAGCATCCATAAAAAAATATTTACCCATTTGTCATCCTTGGTTGGGATAACATATATTTAGAATCAAAATATAGCATTCCCTATATAAGATGACTTGGTGATCTCATGTTTAAGAATCACTTAACAAATGTGATGTGAGTATTTGCATAGACACAAGTGATCTCTTTATATAAAATTTTTATATGAATCAGTTCAGTGTATGTATCATATAACAAAAACTTATATGTTAGTTATATATAGCAATTATACTTTAGCTTATAAAAAAAGTTATTTTCTTTCGTAAATGAAAAAAATATATAATATGTATCAATTTCAAGAACTTTATTTAATGTGTAGCCTCCATAAGGTATTGATTAGAAACATTTAAAAACAATACTTTGATGTAATAAGTGTTAGTTTAAAATGCCATGTAGCCAATCGATTAGTTAAACATGAAATTATTATATTCATGTAAATAAACACTTAGTATTAATAAAGACTTAATTTATCTTTAATATTCATAAAATATTAAACTAATAAATTTGGAGTAAATATAAAATTTATGGGACAAAAATACTTTACCAAAAAACTTTATAAAGTTGTTATAATTATGAGATTTTTATTACATCAAAAGCATTATTTCTAAAATATTCATAGTCGATGCTCTTTTAAATATTTGACATTCATTAGAGTTGTAGGGATTGATACATATTATGTTATTTTATTTATGAAAGGAAGTATATGTTCTTATACAATGAGGTATAAAGGATACCTAAAATTAATATATATGTATTTCTCATAAGACATATACACTAAACTGACCTATATGAGAATTATATAAGAAGAGATCATTTATGTCTATGGAAAAGCTCATGTGATATCCAATGTTTGTCCTTTCTTTACCTCGATTAAAATAACAAGTAACAGGATCAAAAAATAACATTATCTATATAAAATAACTTAGTGATCTCAAGTCTAAGGATCAATTACACAATCGTTACATAAGCTTTTTCATTAACATAGATGATCTCTTCATATAGAATTCTTATTTAGGTCAGTTTTGTATACATATCTTATATAAGCATCTAAATATTAGTTTTATGTACTCTTTATAACTGATTGTATACGAACATATACTTCCTTTCATAAAAGAAAGAACATAATATATATCAATCTTTACAACTCTGATGAATGTTTAATATTTAAAAGAGTATCGACTCATAACATTTTAGAAACAATGTTTTGATTTAATATTAATCTTATAATTATAATAATTTTATAATTTTCTTTGCAAAGTACTTTCATCCCATGAATTTTATATTTATTCTAAATTCATTAATTTAATATTTTATGATAAATTAAGCTTTTATTAATAATAAATATATATTTACATGAATATAATAACGTCATTTTAACCAATTGATTGGCTACATAGCATTTTAAACTAACACTTATGGCATCAAAGTGTTGTTTTTAAATGTTTCTAGTCAACACTTTATAGAGGTTAAATATTAAATAAAGTTGATGAAACAAATATATATTATATTTTTTTCATTTATGAAAGGAAATAACTTTTCTTATAAGATAAAGCATAATGGATATATATATATATAACAAATATATGTGTGCTTGTCATATGACATATATACTGAACTGATCCACATAAGAATTTTATATAGAAAAATCACTTATGTCTATTGAAAAGCTCATGTGATAGTTGTGTGACTGATTCTTAAACTTGAAATCATTAAGTTATCTTATATAGAAAATGTTATGCTTTGATTTTATTAAATGTTATTACATTAAAACATTATTTCTAATATGTTTCTAGTTGATGCTCTTATAAATATTGGATATTTATTAGAGTTGTAGAGATTGATACATATTATATTCTTTCCTTTATAAAAGGAAGTATATGTTCTTATACAATGAGGTATAAGAGATACCTAAAACTAATATGTAGGTACTTATCATAAGACATGTACACTAAATTGATTTAAATGAGAATTCTATATGAAGAAATCACCTATGTCTGTAGAAAAACTCATGTGACGGTTGTGTAACTGATCCTTAAACTTGATATTACTAAGTTACCTTATATAGAGAATGTTATGCTTTGATTATGTTACATGTTATTTTAATTCAAGTAAAGAAAGGACAAATATTAGATATAACATGAATTATTTGAAGATACTTGAATGATAATAATAAAAAAAAGATTAATCACTATAGGTGAATTAAGAAAATAATTCATTTATTTTTAAATATATTAACTGAGAAATCTCTTGCCAAGGTGGAAAAAAAAGATTTAAAAAGAGTTTTAAATCTTATTCAAACAACCAATGACTATCATATAGAGAACAAACATGATTTAATATAGAAGATATACTCCATGGTTTAATGTTAAATTGAAACATTATTGATGAAAAGATTTAATTACATCGAGAAACTAGTCACTAAAATATTAAGTCAAATCATTAATGACTTTTCTAATATTTAAGGGATCATGACATGTTGCTGGACAATACACCTAATCTTCAATTATAAATTAATTAATTATTAAATTGATAATAAAATAAATTATTTAATTTATTTAATTCAATTTCATTATAAATTATAATTTATATTTAGACCAACATGTTAGGAACCTAATGGGTTACAAACATTAAGAACCATTAATCAGAAATTAAACTATGATGATTTAATTAAGTATGACTTGATTAAAAATATATTTTCAAAATTAAGAACTAGAATGTAATTAATACGAAGATTATATTTCTAGACTTAGAAAAATCAAATAAAGACTTGATTGAGTTAATTTTTAAAATTATCCTGAATTAATATATAAATATTATTCAAGAGGCAAGTTGGTATTTTGTTAATTTATAGGGTTTTTAGATTTCCCTATAAATAGTAAGTTATTCCTTTTGTTTTGAGGTTGTTATCGGTTAAATAGGAAAAACTACATAAGTCACATAACAGAGAGCTAGAACTCTAGACATAACAATTTCTCTCTCCTGAATAGGAATTTAAAAAATTTCTTACTAGTAATTTGTGTGAATTTCATTAAAAATCAGACAATTAAACAACCTATCATTTACGATAACCCAACATTTAAAGAATTATTTAAAGCTGAAAAAGATTAAATTTTTAGTTAATAAATCCTCAAACAACTCTAAATATGTTTAACATGATCATAGGAACTCTTGAATAATTTTTTATTTATTTCTTATAATGTAAACATTCGAGAACCTAATAATAAGAATATCATAATTATAACAACTATATAATTTTCTATACAAAACATTTTTGTCCTAATAACTTTATCTTTATTTTAGATTCATTAATGAAATGAGGATTTTGGACTAACAATAAATATAAAAGATGAAGAGAGTTTTTATTTAACAATAAATATGTTTTTATATGAATAAAGTCAGTGTCACTTATAACCTTCCAATTGGCGACAAAGAATATGCACTATCAATCTTTTACTTATACCAAAGCCAATATCTTAAGTATCTAATATTATATTGCTTTCTATGGTGATCATGTTTTTTTGTTATTATTAATTTTTTATCCCATAAAAAATTAAGAAAAGAAAAAGAAAATCCAAAAATACAAGAGGATACAAACAAAAAAAGCCCTACAGATGGCCCAAGTTGGTGGTGAAGGACCAAAACAATAAGAGAAAAAAATTAAAGGACTGGAATGTACAAGATTCATAAAATTAACAACCTAAATTTGATTGATAAAAGATCTATTTAATGAAAATATTTTTATTTAGGATAAAGATATACAAATTTATATGAGGAAGGACTCAATAAGGATTTTAGAAGGCTTAATTAATTTTATTGAGGACTTAATTAAAAGAAAAATCAGTTTTTTAGAGTCAATTTAGATATTAATTAAAAGAAATTGATGTTTACAACCGAAACTGGACTTTAAAAAGTTTAATTTGTCCAATCAAGGGGTTAATTGTGAAAAGTATTAAAGTTTAAAACTAAATATCAAATTATTAAAAGACTTTAAGGGTTGTAATTGACCAAATCAAGGGTCAAATTGATGAAAATTAAAAGCTTAATGGTTAATTAAGGGTCAAAGTGCACAAGTTAAAAATCAAAGACCAAGATGAAAATAATGCTAAACTTTAAGGTGATAATTGAGTTTGGTATAAGTGAAATTGCATGAAACTAGGAGTTTAGTAGACAAATATAAGTACAATTAAAAGCAATGGAAAAAATAAGGACTAAAATAAAATATATCAGATCCCAAATGAAAAACCTTAATTTATAGGGTTTTAACCTAAACGATGTGTCGTTCACCCATTATTCATCTCTTTTTTTAATAGTTTTGACTGATCTGGCTGGCAGCTTTTAAAAGCTTATTGTTAAGTTCTCGAACTTTAAATAACATAATGTTTTTTTTGTGTGTGAATGAAAGAACATAATTCACTCTACAACCTCATTTCTATGAAATTAGATGTTTAGATTCCAATTCTTCCATTTAAGTCCAACATCTTATCCCTAATCAGCCATCACTGTATTTTTAAATTTTGAGCTAATCGAGTTGACACCTTCAAACAAATAAATGTGAAGCTACAAACATTAAAATGGAGGAAAGATGGATCTAGATGAAATGTGCATATCTTTTCTACCGAAGTTTTTCTAGTGAAGCCTAAAAAGTGACCAACTTAGTTAGTTGATTAAGATATCTATTTGTGCAAAACCACCCAATCTTTTCATTTATTCACACTTAAAAAATCTTAGAGGGTTCTGAACATGGCCATAAATATTTCATCTGAGATCAACAGGTGAGAAATGCATGTCTTTGTCTCTATAAAAGAGAAAACCACTTAGGAAAAATTATCATCCCTAAAAACCTTTAAAGAAAAAAGATTTTAGTTATTCACATTTGTCCAGAGCTCTCTTATTTTGATCAAAGGAGTGGGTTTTGATCAATCTTCGAGGAAATTCACAAAAAACCTAGAAAAACCTTATAAATACCCCTAGAAATAAATACAAAAAGAGAAGAGAGAAAAAACATGACGATATAGTTTGTAAAAAAACCCTTAGTGTGAAGGTTCAAAGACTTAATATAGAAGATCTAACAAGTTTTGGAAATAATAGAAAGTGAAAGGAAATAAAAAAGGTAAAAAGAATGGAAGTAGCAGCCTATAACCACCAAGTTTAGATAATGTGTAATATGTGAAAACTTAATGGTGGAGTCCATGTGGTCTGTTCATTCATGCTTTTTCAACATTTAATGATTTTTTTATCTTTTTGACATTATTTAGTGTTTTAGCATTTATACATATTGATGAATGAAAATGTTATTTTGATTGGTTAATTCTATTTTGAAGTTGTTATTAATGTTGTTGGGATGTTTAAACGGTGTTTGTATATTTGGTTTTGACGAAGTATAATAGTTTTGGAATATGTCAAAGGTAATAACAGGTGTTTGATGACTTTTTCCATATTGCTAATGCATGTTCTTGGTTCCTGAGTTTAGTTTGGGTCTCAAAGTGTTTAAAGAGTCAATTTTGGATTGATTTTTGATGTTTTTGTTGGCTGATAATAGGGCTATAATTTTAAAAGTTGAAATCTTATACATGGTTTTTGATGATTTGAGGTTATTTGTCAATGTATTTTATTCAAACTTGTTTGTTTATGATAATGTGGTTTGTTCATGTTAAAAGAGTTTAATTTAAAGGCCTAAAATGTATTTTTTGGGTTTGACAGTGTATGGTGGGTTTTATGGGCAATTTGGGTTCATGTTTGTTTGAAGAACAAGTCTTAATTGCTAGTTTTATGTTTTATTTGGATTTGATTTCAGTTTGTACAAGTTTGTATATCATCATTAGTAAATAATCTAGGGTTGCCATGCTTCAATAACATGTTTTTAAATGTTTTAATCTTAAGGTTTTGGTTTTAAACGAAAATCTATTTTTGATAAAAAAAATCATGATGTTTGATTAATAACCAAAACAAATGGATACTTGATTCTTGATCTATGCTTGATTGGGAACAAAACATTACCTTTTATTGCTTGAAATTTGGCCTGGTTTGATGTTTACATTGCTGAGTTTGAGTTTAAATGTTTTTCATTGTTCTTTGTGTTCTTTGTTTTCCTTAGTATTTGATCTATTATCATAAAAAAAATTAATACCTTTTGTGTTTTTTTAATTATGATTTTATTTTGATTTAAATCTCTGTTCTAGTTTATGTTTAGGTTAAACCTTGATTTTTTGTTTGATTTACAGTTGAACTAGTATTTTTAGGCTAACCCAGTTGGGTCAAAACCATGTCAAATACTTAAGGCTTTCTTTGGTTTGTCACTTTTTGATAAAACTTTTTTTGGCATAAAGACGTGTTTGATAAATGTGTTTTTAAGCCTATTTTAACAGTTTTGTTTTGAGCAAAAATATAATTTTGCCAAACATGACCTTAAAAAAACTTCTTTTTCAAAAAATAATTTTTACTTATTGTATATGGCCTAATCTTTATAAAAAAATTGCATTTTTATTTTATAAAAAAAGGAGAGAAAAGGTGCTTCTTAGCATGGTTCTAGAAAAATACTTGTGTTGATTTCTAGAAAAATTCCTAATTTAAATGTTGGACCTATAAGTAAATTGATGTTTATATATTAGGACTTAACAAGAAAATTTTCATAATTATTTTATACACTAATTTTATTTAAGAGTATTTTTCACTACAATGTATAAGTTATGAGAACCCTTTTGCTTTTCAGGATTGGTGAACCCTGTCAGGGCATTTACATGAGCCCTTCCCGTAATAATTTATCTAGGCATATGAGCCAATAATAAATTTAAAATGCCATATTTATTCAGGAGAGCAAATCTTTATTCTAAGCCACAGATATATCATCGGTTAGGAACCTATTAAAATTTTTAAACCATATCTAGATCACATAATACAGAGTACCTTAGATAAAATGTACTATATCACGCAGTGTATGGTACCTTAGGTAAGGTGCATTAAAAGTGTTTATACATTTCCTAACCATAACAAGTTTCTTATCCTTGAAATTTCTTATAAGACCAATACATTCGAGTCTTCTAGTGACCTTGAACCAAATAACTATATGGTAACTCTTTAATTATGACATTATATCACGCCACACCTGCAACACTTTTACTGGGATAATGACCTTGTGAAAGGATCTATAAGATGCTTTTTAGTGGATACTTGTTCAATCTTTACATATTTTATTTTTTATAATTTCTCTAATCTAGTGGAGTTATCTAAGTTCATATTTGGATTGTTAATGAAACCTTGGTTTTCTTGTTTGTGTAGTGACTCTATTGTTAATATAGTATAAAGTAACTGGATCAATATACCTAGTTCGATGATGAACTTTTTGATCTAATAAGTCCCTGTTATTATCTTAGATACAAATATATATTCAACTTCAATTATAAAATCTGGAATGGTCTCTTGTTTACAACTCTTTTAACTCACAATACCATTATTTAAAGTGAAAATCTATCTTGATTGACATTTACTATATCAATATCTCATTGAAACTAGCACTTAAATAATCATGAACTACAAGTTCATCTTTTCTATAAAACATAAATACATTCTTAGTTCTTCTTGAGTATTTAAGAATATTTTTAACTATTTTTTAGTAATCCTTATATGGATTAGATTGATACTTACTCGTTATATTCAGAGCATAAGATACATCTAGTCTTGTATATAGTATAACATACATGATGGATCCTACAAACAAAGCGCATGATATTTTTTCTATCATATCTCTTTTAATTTGTCTCTTATGAAACATTTCCCATGCAAAATTAAGAGGTATCATCTATTAGGTTTTTTCATGCTAAACTGTTTTAGCATTTTATCTATATATGTGAATTTAGACAACACCAATAATTTTTTAGATTCATTTTTGTATATTTTTATTCTTAATATATATGTTACTTCTTCCATATTGTTTATAAAAAAAAATTCTTGAACAACCAGATCTTTAATGATTAAAAAGAAAATATTGTTTCTGATGGATTAAGCATGTAAATCTACTCATATGTTTTTGGGTTAGAAGCCGATAGAGTATACCGAGTCTCTTGAGCCTTTTTTAAGGCTCTTACTTTCTTATTTTTTTTGCTTTAATTTTATTTAAATAAAATAACTAAGATTATTTTTTAATTTGTCTTTGAGTGAGATTATGATATTTTTTATTGATATTTTATTATAATTAAATAAAGATTATTATATTTGAGATGCTATTCCATTAGATATCATTCAATTTAATATTTATTTTTGAATGACATTTTCGCAATTTTTTATGATGTTGCTAATACTTTCATTAATTATTTTTTGTGAATCTTTTATTTTTATATTTTTTAATGTTTGTGGTTAGGATATTAAATAAAAATAAAGTTGTTATAGTTATATCAAATATGTTTTGAGTTTCTTTCACTTCTTGGTCAACAAAGGTTTTTTTTTTTTAAATAAAAAAAGGGAGGGAATGTTACATGTACCAGTAAAAAAAGATGTTGAAAAAGAAATATATTTTTTTCTTCATGATTTTATTTATTGTTTTCTTATAAATATTTTTTGTAATCATATAATTAGTTAAATATATATTTTGAAAAGTTTTCCATTGCAACACAAGCAGTTATTAATTTCAATTTCTAATATATTGTGTCAAAAAATAAAATTTATTATTTTCTTATTTTTATTGAAGCTGCATTTATGATTTTGATAAGTTGCTGTTTAAAAAACAATTATTTTGGTAAGTCAAATGCAAATAAAATAAAATAAAAAAAATATATTATTTAGATGGCAGGGTTTTAACTAGATAGAAACCTATCTTTATCCTTAACTTTTAATTCTAATTGCTTATATTTTTTTTTCAGATTAAGAATCCATGAAAAAAAATAAAATCTACAAAGAGTAGAAGAAGGAACTATACTGGTTTTTTATGTTAATAAAATTGAAATGATTACTTTTCTTATTAATCATTGTTTCGGTTTACCAGCTAGAATCTTAATCAGTGCCGTAAACCTTTTTTTTATATTTGTTGATTCATGTAATTCTTTTGCAATTAATTTTTTTTCATGGTGTAAAGCGCAGTGTAGTGCCTATATGTGTGTGCGTGTGTATTGACAAAACAAAAATTGAGTCTGACCCTAGCATGCACACATAACTAGTGATATCTCAAATATTATGCGGATTATCAATGAATTGCCTGGTAGGGCTGCGAAATTTACCACTCAATGTTTCCTCGGGGACACTATTAATTTAGCAATTGCCACCAAGTCACCTGTAGTATACAAAATAAACAGGAATTAATTCCAACTCCCATCTACATATGACATATCATCCTTTCGCAACATTTTCCAATCCACAATTATATAGTTTATAATGCTTCAAAGATCTTGAGGTCACTCAATCATGACCCTTTAACAATTCCATTCATCCTTGTATCACATGAAAACCAAAACTTGGTTCTGACAAGTCAAATACTCCTGTTACTCAACTCAAAATATTTTACCTAGTATGCTACAATCAACTACTGAATACTAGAGAGCTGACAGAAGCTGGTCGGTCCCTTTAGGGTGACGCAGCCTGTTGGGATGTGCTGGACTTTAGTTCCTACCATGCAGGGATTTGCTCACTTGAGAGGCCAGGACTATGGCCTTGGCTTCAGCACTCATTGTCATCCACTCCCTGTCCGAGCGACGCTGGTGCTGTCTTGCGTTCTTAGCTCGCTTCGGTGCTAATCGTGTATCTCTTTCCACAAAGGCAAGTCTAAATTTTTCAGCCAAGGACAACTCCTTGGAGTTTGAAAGAATTGGAGAAACAGGTTTTAATGTAATCCCGCTTGCTGCCCACGTGCTGGGATTAATCTCCTGAACAAACAGATCATCCAGAGCAGTATCTGGAAAAGCTTCTGTGGGAATATCCTTTCCTCTAACGCCAAAGGGTGACCGCTTTGGATTTACTGAAATACGTGGGCACTCAGTTGCCAAGATCTCCAGCGAATCTTTATCAATCTTTGGCTGCAAAAGATACGGAAGTGTGACAAGAGGAAAGAGTAAGACAGGCAAATTGCTTCCATCTTTGACTTGTAATTGTGCATAAATTACAACTCCTTACCCACACAAGCCAATGCAAGGATTCAGCATTATGACTGATTTCAGCAGTGTCAAGTTCCTCCCATGAATCTCCTACCATATCATCCAGCTTTGGTTTCAACAGAGTCAAGCAGCAGCGTGCTGTGTGGTCACTCCTTGGGCATCCTCTGCAATATTAACTTTGTTTTAAATCTGAAATTCTACACCTGTTCAAATGTAGATGATTGCAAGAGATATCGTAGGAACCCTTGAAATTAGGAAATAACCATTTTTTTTTTGTTGAGTAGAAACTTTATAAGATTTAATCTGATTTAGACGCCACTTCCACTCACATATGCTGTAAATACTTGAGAATGATTTTTTTTTTTAATATTGAACTGTAGAAAATATATCAATGCCAATTGTATTGCTCATGTTTTCATTATACTAACAGAAGGAGAAGAAAATAAAAGAATTCGATCAATTATTTTACATGATGAAAACCTGCTGTACCAAGAAATGAAAGAAGGCACAAAAACATTAAAACATTGTTCTATAATTAACACTTCATAAATAGATTTGACGTTTATAGTGAATCTCTTAGTTAAAATAACAGCTCTATATACGTCTTGGTTAGGAAGTTTACCCGCATCTCAATGTTTGCAGGGACTTGCAGTGCTCCACAAGTACAGAAACACTAGAAGCAGTGATTTTGTTGCATCGACTGCACAAAATAGTGTCACATGATTGGTATTTCTACTAAAGTAACAGAAAACTGATAGCCCGCTGAATTGGAATTAGACAAATTACTGCTTAAAAGAAATAAATAAATTATAGCAAGGAGTGTTTTAATAAATATCATGGAGGTTTAATGATAGATGCAAAAGATGTGCTTGACGAATAAATCCAGGAGACCTAGCATCACTTAGGATCCATCAATCTGTAAAAATAGGCCAAAGAGAGAGTCTGTCCATGGTCCAAATGCCTATGTAGTTTCCTACACTTTCTTCTTCTTTTTTCCTTTTTTCAAGAACCATCTCACGGTGTAGCTTGTATTACCAATACAAGGGCACTTCTTTCCCCTTGTTAGTGACCTGTCTGCACATTCATACTTCCACATGATAACCTTTTTTTTATGGCCAATGTTAACGCTAGAAATATGACCCATAAATATCTAGTTTTGAAGCTTTTCTACAAAGAAAACCAATTCAATTGGTCAGTCTTCCCCCACAAACTTTGATCCTCTTTCCTTTTCAAGCATTGCAACAGAAGATCCACTTATCTAACTTGTTCACCAGCAGAGTATGGTTAAAAAAGTCAACAAAAATTCCTCCTAATTGCTCAATAAGTTATCAAACAAGCTAAATGTTACATGGTATAGAAAAAAACATGAGATCACAAGCGTGCCTTTTGCAGTAAGAATCTAGAAACCAAGTTGACATAGTGGAAATACCTAAATATATTTAGAAAAGCTGCCCAGAGCACTGTGAGCCACACTAAATGATCCATTATTTTTGGTTAGAGGGAATACTTTCCAGCTTCATTACTTATATCTGAACTTCCATACCTTATATCCACAGCTCGAAGAAATTTACAAGTTTTGGTCACTTCTATTAAACCAGAATCAGTAACTTCTGAGCCAGAAATGTCAAGTATCTCCCAGGAAGTATCAGCTAAAGGAATGATAACCTCATCACATAGCATTTTCCTTCTCCTGGCAATTGCTGCAATTGTCATCTGTGTTGCAATAATACGTCCATAGAGTGTTAGGATAAATGAGCATGAAGACCCACATGCCATTGCACAATCATTAAAGCAGATGATTGACACATGCTGGGGCGAGTGGAATGTAACCTTGACATGTTTTTTTGAATGCATCGATTCTTGGCATTGTATTAGTAAAGTTTCGATAAAATTAACGAACTAACTAGTGTAATTTTCACGGTTGCAAATCCTTCATCATACCAAATGTTCTCAGGCCTCTCAACCTGCCCTTTGAGGTTGAGAAGCAAAAACAAACAGGGCATTAGATTACAAGGGAAGAAGAATTCTCTAAGCTCCCAGTATAGACATTACATTCATATTTTCATGGAAAAATGAACGAGTTATCAGAACAAAGAGAGAGACAGAAAGGCCTCTAGTTTCTCTTCAATAGATAAGCCACTCTTTTACCTCAAAAAATCAAAATCATAAGGTAGTTTTCCCCTTCTTCTAGGAGAGTGCAGGGCCACACAAGATGTAATCAGGATTAGAAAGGGATGTGAGCGCGCCAAAATGAGAACAATTCAAAAGCTGTGCAAGGAACATTTTACGTTCTCATCTTAGTGCGCATCAAATTCACTTGTCCTTTGTCTAGTTTAAACACTCTCTCACACAGTACTAAATCTGGGCATTCTTCACTACGGATGCGAACATCCAAAATCATGACTGGAGATAATAATTTACGAATAAGAATTCCTAAGACCTGTTGAGTCATTTATTATTTGGCAAAAAACAGAAGAAGAGGGAAAAATCCTGTTCTTAATAGGCATTAAATCCTCAACAGTTGAAAATGGAATCCATCCCTAAACCACCACCTAGTAAGTTGATAAAATAAAAGGTTCTAACAAATGAAGCGACAGAGAGATGCTAGCAAAGAGACGGACAAGAAAGACGGAAAATTTGAGAATTTTTTGGGGGCGTAAGGAAATAAAGAGAGAGGCTTACCCTAATATGCGGAGGAAAGGTGATGGAAATGTCACTCAAGTGGGCAATAATATCTTGTAAATTCTTGCCAACAACTCCGAGGCACAAGCTCAATAAACTTGGAGGCTTCGACTTGCCAGGACGGTGGCGACGACAGCTTAACAATCCTATCATTAACCCAATGACATACATGAAAGGAAAAAAAACCCAAGAAATTATTGTAAGAGAGAGATGCAAATTGTGGTTAAATTACCAGGGGATTGAAGGGCTGGGGAAAAGAGGGAAGATTTGGAAGGAGTAGATGTCATAATATTGAAATTCAAATCGAGTTTCTTCAAAGAGGTTGTAATTTCTTTCCCCTCTTCCATCACGTCCCTTTCTTTGGTTCTTCCTCGACCGGCCTTCCACACGCTCTCTCTCACACACACACAAAACAAGAGTGAAGAAAAAAGAAAAAAGAGTGGTATGGTTTCGTTGTTTATTTGGTAATGTATTTATTAAAAAAAAAAAAAGTGAAATCGCGTCCAATCCCAACGCAAAACAGGTCCTAAAAAGCCTCAAATCACTGGCTGGGGTATTTTGGTAACTTCATAGAGGCAATAGGACCTCAACAGCACCTTTTTGGTTACTTCCGATCCGTGGGTTTCAAATCCAAAGATTCGTTGAAGAAGAAGAAGAAGAAGAAGAAGAAGTGGGTGTGAAAGCGGCAATATCCTCAGCCATTCTCTTCTAATCGGCTGACTTGATAAACCATATCGAGAAGAACAAGAAAGACGTCGGCGTTTTAATAAATCAATGGTGAAGGGAGGAGGATTGCAAAACCCAGGATTAGCAGCGGATGTGAGCCAGGTGATTGATCAGTTGGAACGGCACTGCTTGGCGCCCGACGGATCTCTTGTCTCCAAATCCGCCTTCTCCGACCTCCAGCTCGTCAGTGCTATTTACTATTACCATCACCACTACCATTTTTATTTCTGTGTTTAAATGGTTAATAATGATATGATAATTTTTCAGGCCAGAGAGGAGATGTCCAGGGAGAGATTGCGCTACTTAGAATCTCTGGTACTTCCTCCTCCTCTTCCTCCTCCTCTACTATATATATAGGTAACCGAGTGTTTTCGAGTGTTATGCTTATAATATTTAAAAGAAAAATGATGATTATGCAGGCAATTTATTGTGAAGCAATTGCCATGGTGGAAGAGTATCAACAGCAGGGTGTTTCCATGGCTAATCTTGGAGGAATTCGAGATGTTCAAGGCTCGAACAGCTCTCCTCAGGTTTTTCAAAAAATAAAATTAATTTCCCCGATAATGACAAGTGATTTTCAGTTGAGAACCAAAACCACGTTGAAGTAGGAAAAACGCTGAAATAAATAATTTATCAAATTATTCTACTAAATGTTGCTCCATGGGTATTGGTTTCATTTTTTTTAAATAATTGCTTACCGGGATATCCAATATAGATCGAATTCCGGGATAATTTATTTTTCACTCCTTTTAATTTACTTGTAATTGAAGGTGTATTTGAGGATCTGGATTCAATAAAAGAACCGTCTTCTGCCTACTTTTCATTCTTAGGTTTATGAGACTCTAGAGCACCGCTTAGTCGTTGCAGAAGCAGCTCAGAAATTGAGGCTTCCTCTTATATCGAAGGATGGTGAGATCCATGAGGAGGAAATTGAAAAATGGACTGTAATGTCTCGAAGTTCCCTTGATAGTACAAGTACCAGTGTTACCATCAGCTCAACCTCTAACTCTATCAGTTATACAAACAGTTCTGCAAACAGCACTGCAAGTGCAGCAAACAATGCCGCTTTTCTTACTAATAATGACTCAACAGAACCTGGAGTTGGTGGTGTTCCTAATCGCTTTCTTGGCATAACACCTGCCTATTTGTGGCAAACTCATCTTCAACAAATGCCATTCATGATGGTATGTTCCCCCCATGGAATGCAATCTATTATAATGCTTTAAGCATGTTCTTTTCATGCATTTCACACCCAAAAACACACTGACACAGATATATTATCTTTATGTATTATATCTATTTGATATTGTGCCAGCTCTTGTAGGACATTGCTGAATATCAGATGTCTCTTTCATGTGAGTTTGAGGCTCGCTTGAAAGCTAAATGCATTAAGTTAGCTGATGCTTTTGTTGATGATATCGGTAGGTTCTTGTGAATTGCTTCATCCTCCTCACATAGTTTCACACTTCTCTTATCATCTACCATATACATGTTATTTATTAGTGTTTTTGCAATACAAAATCTATGACAAGTGGCTGTCTATCTACGGGTCATTGCTTGGGGAGAGGTAGCCCTCTTGATAATGCATAACATGGAGTGTTGCCCTCTAATTATAGCTTTTAACCATGATGATAATGCAAGTAGAATATAACCTGTTAGTTTGTATTGATGTATGAATTTGCACTGCATTTGGTCTGGGAGACATGTGAGGGGGTAGAACTAGGTGCTGTTTTTGGCTTTCGCTCAAGTTTAACGTGGTGGTGCTTCAACAGAATATTTATAATTTAGCAAAAGCAACCAACTAAGACTAAATTCACTGCATATTATCGTCCAAGCAAGGCTTATATTCATAATAAAAGTTTCTCATCATCATTATATGTGTGTTTTGATTGGTATCCTATCTCAAGCACCATTTTAATGGTAGTATCATATTGGTATCATATTAAGTAATAAAACCCAATGCTCTTGTTCAATAAGCAAATGTAGTATACATCTTCCATGTGCATTACAGTCATTTAATTTGACTTAATATTTTACTGATGCAGATTCAATGCCTGTTAATCAAAATTCCACTGCTCGCCTTCCAGAGAGGTTTGGATACTCTCATTGCTAGTTCTTGAATTTTTTTTCCTTCAATATGGAATGCAGAAAGTTATGTTATATTTTGATAATGCAACATTATGTCATGGAGCAGTCCAGTACGTGGGACCATGAATCTTAATAAAATTGCAAATTATTGCATGTTGCAATCAACTTACTTTTCACATTATCAGGGTCAAGTTGATAATTGAGGAAATTGAAAAGGAAGAAGCAGCCCTGCGAGAGGATCTTTATTCTGCAGATAGAAAATTTGCTGAATATTACAATGTAAGTTGATATGCAATTTTCATTTTTTTTAAATATTTTTTTCTCTTACTTTTATTTTTAGTTTTGCTTACTAGCATAATAATTACATGATAATTTCGTCTTGTAAAGGTCTTAGAGCAGATACTTGGTGTGCTTATTAAGCTTGTCAAAGATTTGAAGCTGCAACATCAACATAAATATGTAAGTCTAATTTGAAAAATCAAGACTCTGTTTTGACTGTTGAATTTAAACAATGCTTCAATCAATTTATTTGCTTTTGCTTAAAGATGTATTTGGTCACTATACTTAGGAGCTAGGAACATATTGAACCTTGAACTTTCAAGATGCTCTACTACCGACTTCAATTTTTGGGTGGTTTTGGTTCCCCTGTTTGCTTCTATCAGCATCACAACATTTTAGTATTGCTTTTGGTGACCTTAATGATACGTGGACCTTTTAGTATTTATTATTGATGACCTGTAATCTTACATGGAAAAAATATCTTCTGTGGCCAAGCACCAATTTAATGGGCCCTAGGAGCTGCTACTCCAATGATGTAAGGTCAGCTATATTAAGTTCAATCCAAACTAGTTTAGGGTTGGCTGCATATGTTCATCTTTAATCAGTTTTGACATGGACAAATATTCCATAAGCTGGTAGAAATGCTGGATTATTCTTCAACATTTCAACATCATTTGTTTGGGTCCTCTTACCCTCCTTTTTCATAGTACTTTGATTTGATTGCTATCACTGATGCAGCTTTTCTGTCAGAATTGGATATGGCAGAACCATCTTGAATGGCTTTCCCTTAACTTCTCATAAGTTAATCCCATATAGGCATTAGGCACTAGTACGACCCTTCCTTGAAAGAACCTATTTCTTATTGGCCTTTTCCTATGATATACAACCATCTGAACATCCTCATTTAATGCACACGTTACTATTTCACTTTCCAACACCGACTATCAAAAAGTGTAGCTGTCAAATTTATTTTGTAAATTTTACCTTTTGCTTGGATTATTTTACTCACATGACACTTTATTTCCACTTAGAGGATAATCGCTTTCTTTAATTCTACAGGAACATCTTTCTCAATGTTCTCCTCTTTAGGGAAATCCATAGAAATGCTAGCATTTTAGTACCTTTACCCCATGTAGGTTAACAATTTGCTGCATATCTTTAGCACTGCTAAGGTTGTGAAACTAAGTGCTTGAAAAAAAAATGGTGATTTGAAAGAAAAAAAAAATGTATCTCATTTTCATCATATAGAAAAGGAAAAAAAAATCACCTGCTTTGCTTTCACCTCTCTATTCTAGAAAAACCAGAACTTATGTTTTCGTTTCCTTCCTTTTATTGGTAACAACATTGACGAAAGCAAAAAAAAAAAAAAAAAAAAGGGTTTTTGACTCCGCTCTCTTTCCAGAGACTCACTTTTGAACTAGTTCAAGGCTCTGCCAGTCTTGCCTCAGACAAAAATTGTTTCCAGCTTGTATAGTGGCACATCGGAACCTGCAGTTACCAATGTCTTCAATGGTGTATTAGTTATTACCATATCAACTGCTAAAATTAACCTCCGCTATTGTTTAGACTTGCAATTGAGGCTCATTTGTTGTTTCATGGTGCTTACATATGGCAAAAGGTGGTTGAATCACTGGATTGTTATTACCATATTCAAGCAGGTCCTGGCTGGCTTGTTTTTTTCAACATGCTTGCTTTTAGGATTTCTTGAGTGGATCTAATTCTGAAATCTGGTGATAGATTTAAATGTGTGATCATCCTTGAGTTCCTTACCATGGATGTTCCATTGGCTGGCATGACCAAGAGGATTATTATAGGAGTATTGATCAACATTTGTTTACTTGCAATTTGATATGTGTTTCTCCATTTGGATGATAGTCATGAGATTGTGGTTCTGAGGTTATCTATCTGTTTGATTTGGTTTTATTTTCATAAGAAGAACATGGCCATGGAAATTGTGGGAGAGAGCACACATGCATGCCAACTGATTAAACCAAACATGTATTAAATCAATTATTTTCTCACTGTTTGGTTGTTGGATTCTTTCATTAAATGATTGTATCCATGTTACAGAATAACATGAAAAATTGTATCTGGTGTTCTAACTTGAATAGGAAGTCAGGCTTCTAATGAAAATCAATTATTTTTTCACTGAGATTTGTTTCTATTAGCCACTCCTTTTCTTTTTGCACCATGTCTATCACATGGGCTTTAATGTGGAGAAAATAAAAGCCACTTAAGCACCATAGATTGTTTTTAAGTAGACTCTCTTATGTTTTTAAAAGTTTTAAGTAGACTCCCATATGTCTTGCTAAGTGTATTACAGCTGGCCATGTATGATGCCCCAGCAGCATAAGAACAATTTTCAGTAGGATTAATCCTGAATTTTTATATTAGATTTTCTTGCTGATGGACACTAAATGAAGTCTTGGGGTAAGGGAAAAAGGCTCCAAAAGCAGGTGGATGGGATAAGTTATCTAAAGTTCAGGGTCCAATTTGCTGCCAAAACTATCATTGAATCAATTTGATTTCATTATAATTCATTCGTCTTCCTACATAGATGCACTTCTAAATCCATTTTCCATCTTTTTTATAGGATGAACTACAGAAGACTTGGTTGTGTAAAAGGTGTGAGACCATGAGTGCAAAACTAAGGTTTGTTATGCTATCTGCTGTTTAGATTGTCATCCCATGAGTGCAAGAGGAGGAAATTAACAGAAATGTACATGTCATGCATAATACATACCAGAAATCAATGGCTATTTCTTGTTACCTTTTAGCTGTGATGCAATTCTGGGTGATGAAATGTTAACCTGTGAATTTTATAATTATCATCTCAGGGTTCTGGAGCATGTTCTCCTTCTTGAAACTTATACTCAGGAGTCAATACCAGCTCTTCATAAAATAAGGTACTTGACAATGACACTCTTTATTGTCTGTGTGTTTTGTGTTTGAGTACTCTTTACTAGTTCATTACTGTGTTTTGATCTATCTTATTTATATTTCAGGAAATATCTTGTTGAGGCCACAGAAGAAGCTTCTATTGCATACAATAAGGCGGTTTGTTTCGTTACATCTCTAACAAAGTTGACCACATATTATCTTGATCATTGCTTGCTCTAAGACTGTCAGACATGAAATTTGTACACTCCTTTTGTGTTTGTGCATGCTATGCAATCATCCTATGGAGATATCTAAATAACTTCTGTGACTTATAACTTAAATTCATGTCCAACATGATTCTTATGATTACTTAAGAGATGCTGCGTAAGGATCTGCGTTATCCTAATAGTGCATGAATTCAGAATGCCATTTCTGGCCAAATACTTAGAAATGTTTTGTTCTGTTTCTGTCACCATCGGTTTGTGGGTTATTCTCCCGTTTTATCCCGGTCTTCATTTTGAAGTTGTGGCCAACTTTCTTACCAGGTTACACGCCTCCGTGAATATCAAGGTGTTGATCCTCACTTTGACACAATAGCAAGACAGTACCATGATATTGTAAAGGTAACACCAGTTTGCATACTGCCTTTGTTGTCAAAAATACTTTCATGGATCTCATATCTGCCTCGTCTTGCAGAAATTGGAAAACATGCAATGGACAATCCATCAAGTTGAAATGGACCTGAAACGGTTACCAGATCATCCAAGAGCTTAAATTGGATTTATTTCCTGACTTTTTAGTACTTTTATAGGCCAAGGACCGAACCAGGTATCAATGTTTGATACCTAATCTTTTTTTTCCTTTTCATTTTTGTCAAATTTGTTTTCCCTGGTCAGTTGCATTACCAGGATGTAGAGTAACTTGCTCAACAATTAGCTATAAAAAGATAATATTGGTTCACTTTCTTGAATAGAGATTTTTGGTTTTTTCCCCCCTGATAGTTTGTATTTGGATGGAACATATTGCTTGGATATCCAGCTGGTTGGGATTTTCTATAGTTTGCTGCTCTGATTCGGTGGAGGCTTGTGGTTCGTGGGCCTTTTTTTTTCGCCCTTCTCATAGTTGGTCATTTATACTATTCATTGATTTTTGAGGTGTTTTAGGGGGGGGAAAAAGAGTGCATTTAGGTCTTTATAGAATTTTATAGATGTTTTCACATTAAAAAAAAAGATTGAAAAAATAGTTTTTGATACAGGAATCAGCTTGCTTGCCATTCCCGCTACCACAATGAATTTTTGGGTTTTAGACGACGACGTGTTGTTTGCCACGTCAAACAAAACAACGTGTTCCAAAAGAAAAAGGTTTGTGTAAAATAAAAAGTTGGCAAGCATCGATATGTTCAAGGCGGTAGGAAGGGAGCCATGCTGGCGCAGGTCCAGATCCTTCCTCCTTTTAACACGAGAATAAGTGTAATGCGTCTGCTTTTTTATGAGCTCTTCCTTTTCTGTGATGGTCTAGCAAGATCTTACCATTCTTGCGATGGTGATTAGGGGCAGTGTTCCTTGTTCTAACTCTAAGAAGAAGAAGTAGAAGTTGAGAAACGGGTGAAGGGAGACAAGCACCGGCAGATAATTAAGATAGGTTTAGCAGGTAGGTGTAAGGGAATAATACTCATGTGGACGGCTGCGAATGCTTGCTTCTTCATTAAAGGGGTGGCGCGTGGCAGAGACATCTCTTTAGAGTAAAAAAGGCATGATAGCATATCAGTTCAAGAGCGTATCAGTTCCGGGGGGGGGTAAAAATTAACAAGTGGAGACCGCCACCACATTGGAGAAGAATTAGTCAAATAACGCAACAGCCCAGGATCCTGGCCAGCCAGTTACAATCTTTATTTCAAATTTAAACTCTAGGATAAATTGGGAGGATGCATTAGCAGAGGAGATAAGAAATTGATTTGAAGCAAATCACATTTATCCAAGGAGGCTCTACTCTGGATATCTCGAAGAAAACTATTTAGGATTATTTACTCGAGGGGGCTCTGCTCTGGATATCTCGAAGCCAGCTGATCGGATCATCCCTCTTAAAACAGGGAAATTCAGACCAGTTGACTTAAACCGGCTGAGGTTCATCTTGAGGAACCACCTCATGCCCCTGGTTACCGTTGACAGAACTTAGGGAGAGTTTTGTGGAGGATTCATGGGCCTTTTCCCTTGATCCTTAGATAACCAGTTCATCCTAGTTGTCATAATCCTCAACTACTGGACAATTTTCTCCAATGTATTTTGTTGGTTTTGTTGCTATAAATCCTCTTGTTTCATTTCTACTACTGTTTCTATTAGCTGTGAAACTCTCGTGTCTTCTGTCATTTTTTTGTCCTCAGAACTCCTGCTCTGATACTATAGGATTCTTTTATTTTCTTGGGGTATAAACTGAAGAAAAATAGTTAATTTGCTGATGTGTTTTTATTGAATTGAAATTGGAACTGCGAAATGAGATTGGGAGTTCTGAATTGGAAAGAACAAAATTGAAAAGAGCAAATTAAATTAATAAATCCTAAACTAACTTCAACTTCCACAGTACACTACCACAGCAAGCAATTTATAGCCTATTTTCACATGGAAAGCAAGGCCATGATACGTTATCAAGTATAATTATTAAATTTGAACCGATTGAGAAGTTGATCTGGGGTCTAGTAGCAAGATCGGTTTAGATATGTCAAAAAATAAGCTGTGCAAGGACCTGGTTAGACCCGGTTAAACTCGGTCGATCTATGATCTGAACGAGATTTTTTTTCTTTTTCAAATGTTGTTTTTCTTCTATACCTCTTTCTTTTTATATTTTTTTAGTTGATTATTAACATTTTTTAAAATTTACTATATAAATATTAAAAAAATATAATATTTTTTTAATGTGAGATTTGAAGCTCTTTTATATATATATATACTTTATGTTCACGAAAAAATATTTTTTTAATATGAGATTTGAAACTTTTTAATATACGTACTTTATATTTACAAGAAAAAAGTTATATTTTTTTAATATGAGATAATTTTTTTTGTTTAAATATTTTAACTTAAAAGGATAACATAATATCTTTTCAATGTAGAATTTAAAATCCTTCAGTATAATACTCTATATTCACAAGGAAAAAAAATTATGTTTTTTTAGTATAGAATTTGAAACCCATTAATATATATACTTCCATGTTCTCAAGAAAAAAAATTATTTTTTCAATGTGAGATTTGAAGCTATTTTGTATATATACTCCATGTAAAAAAGTTATGTTTTTTTAATGTAAGATAAAAAACTTTTGGGTTTAAATATTTCAACTTAAAAGGATAACATAATATCTTTTCAATGTGAGATTTGAAGGCTTATTGACACGACAAAGAGAGTGATGTCTTCTCCCAAGTGCAGGAGTGTCGAAGTAATAAATAACCCGGCAAGACCGGGGTCGAACCACAGGGAGGTTATTGTACAAATTATAAATAACAACAACAACAA
>SRLM01000267.1:0-20339 GCA_015708895.1 Populus ilicifolia
TATAAAACCATGATAAAAATGCACTTTTGAGTACTAATCAAGGAGTTGCATAAAACCGAAAAAACCTAAAACTAATTCTGCAAACGACACTACAGATGAGGTACAATATGCTTTGATTCTTGCTATACATAGTCTTATTGATGATTGGGTTCTTGATTCTGGTGCTTCATTTCACTGTACACCACACCATGAAATGATACAAAACTATATTATTGGAGATCACGGTGTAGTCTATCTAGCCGATGGACAACCATTGGATATTGTGGGTATATGAGATGTGCAAATCAAGATAATGAATGGATCTATATGGAATTTGCAAAATGTAAAGCATGTTTTTAGACTAAAAAAGAAGTTGATCTCGGTCGGACAACTTAATGATAGTGGTCATTCAATCCTCTTTTTTGGAGGAATGTGGAAGGTATCAAAGGGAGCAATGGTTTTGGCTCGTGGAAAGAAAACCGGTACCCTGTATATGACCACAAGATCAACAGATATAATTGCCTCTATTGAAGCAGAAAATTAGGCACAACTATGGTACTGTAGACTCGGTTATATGAGTCAAAAGGGGATGAAGATACTTCAGTCAAAGGGAAAACTGCTAGAGTTAAAAAATGTTGATCTGGACGTTTATGAAAGTTGTGTTCTTGAAAAACAGAAAAAGCTCAGTTTTTTAAAAGTTGGCAGGACCTTAAGACCAAGAAAGTTAGAACTGGTGCACATAGATTTATGGGGACCAACTCTAGTAGCATTTCTTAGAGGTTCTCGGTATTATGTGACTTTTATTGATGATTTCAGTAGGAAGGTATGGGTCTACTTTTTGAAAAATAAATCTAATGTGTTTGACACATTCAAGAAATGGAAGGCTATGGTTGAGACTGAATCAGGTTTGAAGTTGAAATACTTACGATCTAATAATGAAGAAGTATACATTGAGGGAGGTTTTAAGGAGCAATGTGCTATCAACAGTATCAGAATGAAAAAGATAGTTCTAGGCACACTAGAATAGGATGACATTGTTGAACGGATAAACAAGATCATCAATGAACGAGTTAGAAGCATGGGGTTGCATTCTGGGTTACCTCAAACATTTTGGGCTGATGCAGTTCATACTGCAGTTTACTTTATCAACCATGGACCATCAGTTCCTTTTGAGTTTAGACTGCCTGAGGAAGTATGAGAGGTAAAGAAATATAACTTTTTCATTTAAAGGTCTTTCAGTGTGTTTTCTATGTACATGTAGATTTTGATGCTCGCAACAAGTTGGATGCCAAATCAAAGAAATGTTTCTTCATTGGCTATGGAGATGAAGAATTTAGATTTCAGTTCTAAGATGATCAGAACAGGAAGATTATCAGAAGTAGGAACGTGATCTTCAATGAGAAAGTTTTGTACAAAGACAGATCAAGTACAAAAATAAAGATGGTTGATTTAGATACGAGTCCACAAAAATCTAAATTTATAAGATTAGAAGGGCTTCCCGATGTTACCTCTCAAGAGTCCTTACAAGAAAATTCAAGCATATCAGTATCCACTACTATTACACAAGATAATGCAGAGCCAAGTGAACCAGCTGTTTGCTGGTCTTCAAGGATTATAAAGCCTCCACAACAGTTCACACTTCTACTGAATTATATTTTACTGACAGATGATGGCAAACCATTAACTTATGAAGAATCCTTACAAAAAGGAAACTCAAGCAAATAGGAGTTAGCCATGAAGGACGAGATGAAGTCATCATTAAAGAATAAGACTTGGGAGCTAACCACACTACCTGGAGAAAATAAGGCTTTGCAAAATAAGTGGGTTTATAGAGTAAGGACTAAGCATGATGGAAGCAAATGCTACAAGGCAAGACTTATTGCAAAAGAGTTTTAATAAAAGAAAAGGATTGACTACTCTGAGATATTTTCTCCAGTTATGAAACTTACAATACTCAGAGTTATTCTGGGGATAATAACTACATAAAATTTACATTTTGAACAATTAGATATAAAAACAACATTTTTTCATGGTGAATTAGAGGAAGGCATTTACATGCAACAATCAGAGGGGTTTGCAATACAAGGAAAAAAGAATCAAGTTTGCAAGCTAAAGAAAAGCCTATATGGTTTGAAGCTCCAAGACAGTGGTACAAGAAGTTTGACAACTTCATGTGTAATTCGGGATACACAAAATGCCAACCTGATCATTGTTGCTATGTCAAACATTTTGAGAACTTCTATATCATTTTACTATTGTATGTGGAGGATATGTTGATTGCAGGATTCAGCATGGAAGAGATTGACAAGCTAAAGCAACAGTTGTCAAAACAATTTGAAATGAAGGATCTAGGAGCTGCTAAACAAATACTTAGCATGAGAATCATCAGAGACAAAGACAAATGCATACTAAAGCCAGTAAGTACACCTCTGGGGAATCATTTCAATTAAAGACCAGTTACCAAAAACTGAGTTAGAATGTGGATACATGGATAAGATTCCATACGCCTTAGCTATCAGCTCCTTGATGTATGCCATGATATGTACTAGACCAGACATTGCCTATGTAGTAGAAGTTGTAAGTCGATATATGAGCAATCCTGAAAAGCAGCATTGAGAGGCAGTTAAATGGATCATGAGGTACTTAAAAGGTTCATCGGAGACATGTCTTACTTTCACAGTTGGTGGTTTGAAACTTGAAGGTTTTGTAGATGCTGATCTAGTAGGAAATTTTAATAGCAGAAAGAGTACTACAGAATATATGTACGCTCTAGGAGGCATTGCTGTTTCTTGGAGTTCTACCTTGTAAAAGGTAGTCGCTCTTTCAACGACATAAGCTGAATATATTGCAGTCTTGGAATCTGCAAAAGAGATAATATGGCTACAGAGTTTCCAAAAAGAATTGGGCAAGATGAATAGGTACTTTGTATAGCGATAGTCAGAGTGCAATCTTCCTTGCCAAGAATCCAGCATTTCACTCCAAGACTAAGTATATTCAGATCAAATATCACTTCATCCAACAATTGCTAGACAATGAGCAACTGATGCTAAAAAAGGTCTGTGGAAGCAAGAATCCAGTTGACCTGTTAACCAAAAGAGTTACACTTGATAAACTGAAGTTGTGTAAAACTTCAGTTGGCCTTTAAAGATAAAAGATAATTTCATTGTTTGTCTCCAAGTAGGAGATTGTTAGCATTATGGAGACAAGCAATGCCCCACCTGTACTATGAGTTTAGTGGGAATACCTAATCTCCACTAAACACAAAGTGGAGGCAAACAGTGAGCATAAATCATATTTATGCTCTTCACTCTTATAAATATATGAGCTGAGCTTGTGTTGTGTTGTGTAGAGTGAAAACACACAGAGAAAAACATAAAGAGAGAGCTATAGAAAGAGCTTGAGTGTGTAGAGTTGAGTAGAGAAGTTTTTCTCTTCCTCCATATTTTATTATTTGTATTGTTTTTTTGAGTGATTATTACAAATCAGTAACTCTGTGGAGTAGGAAAGTTATCGAACCATGTAAATTGATGTGTGTTTGAATGACCTAACAACCTCTTTTCCTGACTGAGGAAATAGACTCCAATTTATGAAAAGTATAAATCCGAAACCATTCACAAAACATTGCTTTCCACCGGTATGCTGGGAAAGAAGAATCGAATGTATGAAAAAGTCCATGGTTATTTAGCAACAACGATTAAAAAAGTATTGTAACCAACAAGACTGAAGAACAAAGAGGAAGAAGATACATCAATTCTCCAATTCAATTGCAGTTTACATAATAGTAAACTAAGCAATCTCCTGTATACCATGAGTTCTAAGATCATTGATACCAAGTAAAATTATATTCATGATGTGAATAAGAAAAAGAAAAGTTTAAACATCGAATCCAAATCCATCCTGTTATCTCTCTAATACACCGAATGATCTTCGAAGATTACCTTGAAGGGTTTCTTCTTATCTGTGCACTTGATTTCTTGATAGACTCTATCCTTTGGAGCCTGATCTGCTCTCTGAATTTGGCTATGAACTCATCAGCCTTCTTGTCAACATCAGGTCCTCCATCACTTGCACTCCTAGCAGCCGCTGCTTCTTTTTTTGGACTTGCCGCTACGCCTGAAGCAAAAGAATTTCCTGCTATGTCCTCGTCCTCTTCCTCGTCCCCGTCCTCATCCCCCCCCTCCTCCTCAGTCCCTGATTCCTCGTCAGATTCCATGGCCAATTTCTCCACGTATTCTTCTTCCTCTTCTTCTGGGAACTCCATGAAAGTTGACTGAGGCGTAAAAGTCACTCTTTCACGGTTCTGCCTAGCAGTCTTGAATGAGGATTGATCAAATCCCGCTGTCTTTCTTCCTATTCTTGCGTCAACTAGCTTCGATCTTTTTTCTGCCTTGCTGTTGATTCTGTCATCAAATTCTTTCTCCTTCCTTGCCTCACCAAGCAAATCGTTGCTTCTAAATGTCTTAACTGACTTTGGCATTGTTAAGTTCCCACCCCTGTTCAAATCTTTAGGTTCAGTTGTGAAACTTCGCTTCAGATCTCTTTCAAGAAAAGCCTCATCATGAATAGAACTATAACTTGGTTTCATTGATGATGATTTTCGATTCATTGATGGTGGTGGGGGTGGGGGTGGTGGAGGAGGAGGAGGAGACCTATAAATGCTCTTCTTCCTCCCAAAATCCTCAACACTTTTGCCTTGCTCCTCGGATGAGAAAGACGGTGAAGTAGAAAACTTTTTTGGTGAAGAAAATGAAGGTGAAGGGGACAGTTTCGGTGAAGAAGTTGCAGAACTGGTTCGTGCTGATCGAGGAACTTGGGAATTAAAAGAGCTGTTGTATTCAAATTCCTCCGAGGAAGGAGGCAGATTATAAGGAGGAATATCTGCTTCTTCTTTCATTTCCATTCTTCCTGATCTTGATCTCCATGGAATTGGCGAAGGAAGCACAACATTCCCCTTCAGCTTCTCTTCCAATTCCAGACAATCCCACCCTCCAAACTCTCCACCCTTATGTTTACTCGAATTGCTTGAAAATGTTTTAGAACCTGTAGAATTAGACCTACTAATAGAAGCAGATCTACCGGTAGATTCTTTACCAGTTTCATCAACATCTGCGGCTATGACTCGTGATTTTAAGCTCCTAACAGGCAACAAGAGTGGTTTTTCACCAATTCTTGAGCTGGTAGCTCTCTGTTCTTTATCAAGAACGGAGTTCTGCTCTGCTACAACTACCACAGGATCATTCCTATAATATTGATTACTCCACGTTTGGACCTTGGTCTCTCCGGACTTAGGTGAGCTATCAACATCATCATCGAAAACGGATGAAACCTGAAGGAATCTGGACACGTATGATTGAGCATTATCAAATTTTGACTGGTTGCTATTGTTGTTATTTTCCTTTTCTGTTTCATCATTTCGCTTGCTAAACAGGCCATAAGAGACAGCTATACCAACAAAGACAAGGTGGAGAAACTCCCAACCTCTAGTGTTTAGAGTTTGGTTGATGAATTCAGGGGCTTGTGAAGGAAAAAGTGGGAGTATAATTAAAACGACTGTGACTATGAGAGCTTTGTAGAGGAAATGAGTATAGTACTTGGTTGGATTTGCTTGTTTTTGCTGTTGGTATTTGGTGCAGTATGTTGCGTCTGCCATTGAAGAAGAGAAAGGAAGGAGCAAGAGAAGATCTTCTGGTGATTTTTTGCCGGTGTTAATTCAAAGAGAAGAAGAAGAATAAGAAGTAGAAGGGAAGACTTCGGGGTTAAGAAAAAGTGAAGAACAAAGGGAAGATCGAAGAAAGAAGCAAGAGGTAGAGGGGGACAGCGGAGGAATGTTTTGGGGTTGAGTAAGCAAATTTCAAGCTTTTAGACTGGATTGTTTTTAATGCTTCTTTGCAAATGATATAGCAATTGGGCGATGACTGTTGCTTTATTCTCGATCTCAAGCCTTATTTTTATTTTCAGGCTTTAGCATTTTGTTGACTCATCAGTGTGCCTCTGATGCTTTCCTTTTCCCATTTTTATCCTCTGCTTTCATGGGGAAAGTAGCTGATCCTTCCGCGATTGAGCTGAAGTGGTGAATAACCTTAAGACTAATGTGGGCTGGACACCTAAGACTTGGAGGTGTCGAGTAGGGACTAGAAACAATCTTTTTTTTTTTTTTACGTGGGGTGTTCGGGCCAGTTTGCACATACCACGATTAATCTCCACAGCCCACTGAATACCCTGCAAACCCAGTAGGCATGTAAGGCACCGCGGGGTGACAGACGTGCACGCTAGGGCTCAAACCCTGGTGCAGTGGAAGGAGACAAACCCCTTCCACCACTAGGCCAAGACCCTTGATGCGAAACAATCTTATTATGGAAAGACGAAGGGAATATTTCGTGTGTGCGGACAGGTGTTCGACAGGGTTGGGCACATTAACGAAGTCAAAGTGGATCGATTATTGAAAAATGCGATCAGTTATGTTTCTGTTGAAGTCATTGAATCTAAGTAATTCTATATAAGAAATCTCATCAATGATAACTTATCCTTTTTTTTTCACAGTGATGTTATATAAATTTTAACTAAAAATTAAGAATAGAATAAAATTAAAATTTATTCCTAAAATATTTTTTATTTTTCCTAGAATCACTCTAATTTGTTCCTACAATGTCTCTGAATGATTTTAAATTTACAACTTACACCAACACTCTCTCGCTCTCTCTCAAATAAAAGCATTCAAATTTTTAAAGTGTAACTTTTATATTGAGTTGTGAAATTGTTATTTAATATGGCTTTTATAAGAATATCTGTTAATCGGTTTTTGAACCTCACGAATGAAATCAAATGATTTTAGCTTTAAAATTTTCTTTAATGAAGTGTCTATTAATTAGTATTTAAAAATATATTTTTATCAAAATTTTATATTATTATTTTGCACTTGAAGTATCAATAACTCCTTAACTAAAATATGTTTTATAATAACATATCTAATAACATAAGATACCTTTAATTTATGGTAAATATTTATTTTAAATGTAGACCTATCTCATAAATAAAAGGATTGATTGATAAGTTTAAGAACTGAAATTAAAAGGACAAAGTAATTACCAAACTTAGAAAAAAGATGTTCGTATAGTCCAAACCGGAACACTGTTCGATAATTGGATCATATCTAGAGCTATAGATCTCGAATTTAGGTCTACTTTATATGGATAAAAATGTAAGACATAGACCTACAACTTTCATAGGAGCCAAGATTTAAAAGTTCATTTTTAAGTTCAAATTATAGTAATAACAAAAAAATCTGAATTTGTTTAACAATCCAAGCACTGTTCAGAGTTTGGCCTATATCTGGAGTTCTAGAAGTTCAAATGACATTATTTTTTTTCTGGAAAGCTGAGACAATTTTCTATAACTTTCATGTTTCAAGTGGTTTCAATTCTGATGTTATCAAAGATGTTTTGGGCAGACAAGAGAAAAAAAAGATTGTCACCAAGTCAAGAGTTGGTCACTCACTCATCAATTAATCATCAAATCAATAGTTTCTAATTTTGACCTATAAAAAGAGACATTTGCCATACATTTAGGCATCTTAGTTTCCAGATCAATATCATACTCTTGCTTTCTCTCTTTTTATTTTTATAATGCTTAAGTTTTGCTTTTATTAATATTAAGTTTATACATTTCAATTCCTTTTATTTACTTAGTTAATTTTCATCATATTTATGTTTTTTTTGTTTTTTGTTTTTTTTACTTTCATTATGTCTCGTTAAGTTTATTATGTCAAGGTGAAAATGTAACACTAATAGTGTAAAAATAAGTATAGTGTAAACTTAATATGGACTTTAATGTATGATACTTACATGTTTTGTATTTTTTATCTTATTCATTCTTTAATACTTTGTTTGTTAAATGACTAATATAGATTTATGTTGTAAAATACTTGGTAAAACAAATACTTGACACTCTTATATCTCATACTGTATGGTATAACTGACACCTAAGCTATGAAAGAAACTTGATTTGTTGTTAATATAATTTATAATCATGAATACCTGACAATATTTACAAGTATTAACATTAGTTTAATAAAATAACTAATGTAATCATGTTAACAATTTATAATCTGATTGGAACTTTTTTTGTGTGTGGTTTTCAATTGAATAATAAGAATTTATACTATATTTATTTGACATACCATTAGTGGATCATCTAACTTTGACATTTGTTGTTATCATTGTTTAACCCTTACATTGATCTTCTATCTTGAAATTCTTATCAATTTCTTTTTTTTTTCTTTTTTTCTTTACTACTACTACTACTACTACTATTAGTATTGCTGTTGTTATTACTGTTTTTGTTATTTATAAATATTATTTATAATTTATACAATTAACCTCCTTGTGGTTTCACTCCAGTCTTAACGGGTTATTTATTACTTTGACACTTCTACACTTGAGAGAAAATATCAATTTTTTGGTCGTGCCATCTATCAACCTTCACGTGTTTAGTGCAATTATATCAGAAAGAATTATGAGTAATAGCAATGGCTGCCTTGTCATTACATAATGTGTCCATCTCGGAGGTAGGTGCAAAGCTAATTTATGTTTGAAGTTTTATTAGCCATAAAAGTTCATGAAATCCTTTATCCATTCCTTGGAATTATGCTTCATCACTCCATAGTGCCATTACCTTTTGCTTATTACTTTTCCACGTAATAAGATCCCCCTCGATAAACATGAAGTAGCCTGAGATGGATCTTTTATTTGTGGTATTCTTTGTTCAATTTGTGTTTGGTTAACTCGAAGATGATTATTCTTTACAAACATAAATCTTTTTTTCTAAAGAGGATTTTAAGTATTGAAAATCTAAATCACTGCCTTCACGTGGTCCTTTTCATGTGGTCCTTATTATATTGGTGTATAAATTAACTTTCCAAACTCATTGTGTATGCAATATCATGATGAGTATGTGAAAGGTAAATAAGTTTCCCAACTAATCTTTAGTATCTTCATTTGTTTACTGGTATTTTGGCTTGTATACTTTTTGAGCATGTGATTTTGAATGATTGAAGTGTTTATTGGCTTGCAATCTAGTATTCCAACATCACATAGTAAGTCTAACATATATTTTTACTGAGATAAAAATATACCTTATTTTGATCTAGCAACCTCTATTCCTAAAAAATATTTAAGTCCTCATAAATTTTCCATCTCAAATTTGGTTGTGAATTATTTTTGGAACTTAATAATTTCCCTTGTATCATCCCCTATAATGATCATGTCATCTATATAAACAATTAAAGTTGTAACTTTACCCTTTTGATACTTAAAAAAATAGTGTATAATATGAATTACTTTGGCAGAAGTCATACTTTTTCATTGCTTGATTGAATCACTTAAACCATGCTAGAGATAATTGTTACAAACCATATATTATAGCTACAACTTGCACACAACTTTAGTTTTTGAAGATGTTATGTAGCCTAAATAAGTGTTCATATAGACATTGTCTTTAAGGTTGCCATAAAGAAAAACATTCTTTACATCCAATTGATGTAATGCCAATCAAGGTTGGTTACAAAATATAAAAGAACCCTAACTGTATTTAATTTAGCCATTAGTGAAAAAGTTTCTCGGTAATCTACACTGTAAGTTTAGGTATATCCTTTTACAACTAGCCTCACCTTATATTGTTCTATATATCCATCTACCTTATGTTTAATTGATAAGACCCACTTGGACCCAGCTGTCTTCTTTCTTTAGGGTAGTGGAACCAAGGTCCATGTTTAATTTTTTAGTAGTGCCTTTATTTTTTCTTTTAATGCTTTTATCTATTTATGTTCCATTAATGCCTTTTGAAATCTAATAGAAATATGACATACAAAGAGCTCATGTGAAAAAATCTTAAGAGGCTAAGGTAATTTTTTGGTGGAAACATAGTTAACAATTGGATATCTCGATGTTCTCTCTTAAATGTCTGAAGAATATCTATTTGGTGGTTTGTCTTGTTTATACCCAAAAGGTATACCCAATAGAAGTATTTATAGTATTTGATAATTGAAGGTGTGCTAATATTAGTTATATCAGGAATGTTCTTAAAAGTCAGGCCTGCAAGTACTAAGAGATGCCAAAAGGGGTTCTAACTCTTTTTCTAATGATATAAGTTTAGTTTATATAAGTTCTTCCCTTTATAGCTCCTCTTCTAATGGTGTGTCAATTTGATTTTCAAATCATTCAAAGGTCGAACACTTTAACTCTTCATTTAGTATCCTTTCTGAAGAGAAGAATTGGATGCTGAGGAAGTGTAAAAAAAGATAGACTTTAGAAAAGTGACATCCATGGTCATATATGTACCTTGAGAGGTAGGATCGTAGAAGTGATGAACTTTTTTATGCATAACATAGCCTAATAAGATGCATCAAAAAGCACAGGGGTCAAGTTTTGTTTATTCATTTTTAAAAAGATGTACATATACCACATATTAAAAAATACAAGGTGAGAGCATGAGAGTAGTAAGTAGAGAGATCAAGGTTGATAGGGATTATAATGGGGTTTGAAAATTTAAAACTTTAGATGGAAGGCGATTGATCAGATGAAAAGTAATGATAACTATATTATGCTAATGTCTTGTGAGAACATTTGCAACGAGGAGGAGGGCTCAAAAAGTTTCAAGAATATATTTATTTTTCGTTTTAACTATCCTATTTTGTTGTGGTGTTTAGGGACATAAAGTATTATGAAAAAGGTTGTTGAGCTAAAAATGATGATTAACATATTCTCTACTATTGTTAGAATGAAGAATTCAAATATGAGCAGAAAATCAAAGTATGAATCATAACATGAAATGATTAAAAAATCTTAAATTCTTTATCCTTATATTTTAACAAATATAACTAAGTCATGCATATACAATCATAGACAAATGTCATAAACTAACATACACTAGAGAAAATTAAAACGAGAGATGATCCTAATACATTAGAATGAATTAAAACAAAAAAAATATCATTTTTATTCATGCTTAACAAAATTAATGCTTGGCTAAAATAAAAGTATCACAGTATAACTTATAAGTTTCTATTTGAAAAATAAATAAGAAAACACATGCTTTAGATACCCACATGATGATACCATAACCAAAATTGTCAAGTTTTGTAAAACAAAAAAGACACATGACATGCTCTCCCAACATTGAAATCTTTCATGAAATATATCTCTTTCTTCGTACCATATCTAATTATCTGCTAGGTGAGAATATTCTATGGAAGAAAAAATAAAATTAGCAAATATAAGTACCATACAATTAAGGTTTGTAGTAATTTGGCTAACAGATAGTAACTTATTAGTCAATAAAGGAATAAGTAAAGTATTGTATAATTAAAGAAATGGTAATAACATCAAAGATCTAACTCAAATCTTATGTGATAGATGAGACCACTTTATTACCATTCACAATACTAGTAAATGATATTAATAATGTCTTGCTTTTTCATGTTTTTTGCTTTCGAGCTAAGAGTTCATGCCACTAGTCAAGATAATCATATAGTTGGAATCAATTTTCAAACATGTACTTTATATTATCACAATGAGTGCACTTTTGTTTATTAGACAATGATAAGGTTTTATAGCCAAATATTCCATTATGTTGGAGGGTTGATTTGAAAATCTTAAACTTCAAGCCTTTTGAAGAAAGCATTGCTTCTAAAAGAGTTGATAGTTCATGGTCATCTAAGTTCATCACCATTTGGTGAAGGGCTTCTTTATAAACACATGAACATAAGCTTGCTTTATAATGGGAAACATGTGTAACTACAATACATCACTATAGATGTTTAGCTTATCATTAAGACCATCCAAGAATATATATACTTGATCTTTTTGGAGAAGATTATTATACATTTGAATGTTTACAATCAATCTCATATCTAAGCCTATGCAAGTTTAGTATAGTGTAGCATCAAATAATTTTTCTTGATATAAGCCTATGCAAGTTTAGTATAGTGTAGCATCAAATAATTTTTCTTGATATAATGAAATATTCATCGATGAATATAATTTGATAGCCTTTAGAATTTCATGGGAACAACTTCCTCTAGCAAGGAATGCTAACATGAGTGGTCTTGAGTGGAGTTTTTTTTTATTTCCTTTGGATTATATTTTTTTTAAAAAAATTATCCTTCAATACTTAGTTTACTAGAAATTGAGCTTTTACCTTTTTATTTTTATTTTTTATGAGGTTATTGCATTCTCATTTAATTGTTTCTTTGTTATATATGATCTTCCAACATTTAATTTTAAAAAATTAATTTTTTAATTTTAATTTTATTTTTTAATATTTAATTAATTTTTATACTTTTATTAAAAAAAATCTCGAGACATATTAAGTTATCTTGCTAATATAACCATTGTGGGTATAAGAAAAGGTAGATCTATCAACTAATTTGAAACTCTTGAATGATTATTTCGTTTGGTTTAAAAATTTTTTGGCAATCAATTGGATTTTTTCATGTTTTGAAAAAAAAAACAAACTGATTTTCTATATTTGTTTTGAAAAGTTTAAAAATAAAAAAAAAACCCGGAAATGATATCAAATGATTCTAGATTATTGCATATATACAAAGATCTTCAAAATATTTTGGCAACCTCTACTTTTTAATTGAAGAGGTAAGGCATCTATAAGATAGGTTCTTCTTTTTGGGTTCCTGGACATTATTTTAAACGGCAGGAAGGAGCAGCTAATTATAGTAGAGAAAAGACCCAGAATATATCATTAGGGATGTGCAATGGGAAATTGCAGAAACCTCATGTGCCATCAATGGTATAGAATCTTCAGCAGGGATATCAAGCGGAATGGGAATACGGGTAATGTAGGGGCAAATAGGTTGCGTGGATGTCATTTCGATTCTTCTTTTGGTCTGCGTACGCTAGCTTTTTTGGTGGGGGAGCATAAAATACTTCGTAAAAAATGAAAAGAACGGAAAGCTGTCTGCAACTTTGGATGGAATACTTCTCTTATCACCCTCACCCTCGCCGTCTTCAACCTGAAGATGATGTTAGATGCTCTTAAGACCCACGCAGTCATTCGAACATGCTCAATTTATATAATAACAACGTTCTTTCCATCGATTTGAAAAATGAAAAAGAATGGAAGAAAGAAGAAGAAACTAGTCATCTCTGCATCATCAACTGCCTTTAGCACATAGTTGAAATATTGGATCAGACGTCCTATATTCCATCGATTTATGGATTTACTTGAAATCTCGCTGTGTATATATATATATAGATGACCTAACTTTCTTATGCCTTGCTCCGTGACACAAGGTATTTGCTATTCGACGATGCAACAGTTTTGACTCACCATGCATAATAATTTATTGCGTAATCTGTCTCAACAAGGACTGTTCAGAGAAATAATCCTATGGAATGTTCTGTCCCTTGATTATTTATCTTAGAAACGGCAAATCTTTTTTCCCAAACAAAACTAATTGAGAATCTCTCAAAATGAGAGAACAAACTCTAAAAGGCATATATCCATCTTAAGCTAATAGCAAGATCTTCTGTTTCTCCTCTAAACAAGAATAAACTGATCACCAGCAGCCTATTTTACCTCTGGCAAATGATCAAAAGCTGGTGTACGTTTGCTTTAATGGCTGAGTTTTGATCTGTAAGAGAAATATGCAAATATTTGGAATGACGTGGGAATATATCAATGGTTGTGATCATCGCACAAGGTTCCCAGGGTATTCTTATTTCTTCACCAAGGATTTGCATAAATATTGCTGTCTTATCCATGTCATTGGCACGCAATTGTTCATGAGTCACACCTCAAAATCTTTCTGGAAATAACATGCTTTTGCTGATCACCCGACAGACATATATATATATTCATGTGAAGGTCTTTTTAATAATCTGGTTAATTTTATACGTTAATTAACGGGTGGCTTAAGGAGCAGGGGAACAAAAAGGAGAGGAAGGACATGGATGGAGGTCCCTACCTAGCTTCTTTTCTCAATTTTGTGTCCGAAAGTTATGTTCCATGGAAAGATTTACAGATAACGGATCAGATTCCATGCTGTTGCTTATTTCACAGTGGCGAATAAGTATTTAATTATTTGCATGCACAAGAGAGAATTTCGAAGGAGTGATTTGGCTCGTAATTGATCGACTAGTTTTAGTTAAGAAACACATATATTCTTAGCTTTTTTATATAGGAGAATTAGGGATATGCCTCTTGTGATTAATTCTCTTCAACACTCTCGAACTAATTTACCAGAACAAAGACTTTGTTCTTGGCTGTAATAGTGGATTTACGGCTTTGCACTTTTATCAAATCATCCCAGAAAATTAAGCTTAGGGATAAAATGATATTTTACATGTGATCATTCATTTGTCATTTTCATTGGGGTTTAAATGTCTTTTTTCCTTTTCTTTTTAAATAGTTAAATACTTTCACTACTCTTAAAAGCAAAACATCATATAATTGGTTAATTTCTATAAGTTTTTTTGAGATTTTATATTTTTTTATCACAATAAATTTACTAAAATAACCTTTGTTTTAAAATTAATTTAAGCTTTTTTGGGGGGTATTTTCATCTTTTCATGGTTTTTTTTTAACTAAGGTTAGTTAAGGGGTATATTAGTTTTTTACAGTAATTAAAAATATTTTTAAAGAACTATGAGGTGTGTGGGAAAAGTCTGTGACACTTCATGGACAGGTACTCCATTTTTTAGCAGTTAAAATTTTGTTTTTGTCATGTTATTGGATTCCCATGGTGTCCTCTTTCTTCACAAACGAAATGTATTAAGTTTTGCGGAAATTTTTTTCACCAAAGCCCTTTTTTTTTTAACTCTCTCTCTGATCCCTCAAAATTTATGTTTGTCATTTAAAATTCTAGGGCAGTCTATATAAAAAGGTATATTTAAGTATTTATTCTTTTTTTTTAAGTTTTTTATTAATTTTTAATTGCATCTTTCAATCAAATTTTTTTATTTTAATTTTTTTTTAAATTTAGTCTTGATTTTTTTTCTTTATTTTTTCTTGTCGTTTTTGTAAACTTTCAATTGTTTAATCTCATTACTTGGTGTTGCTTTTTTTTTTAAAAAAATTAAGCTTTATATTTTTTATAAAATTATTCTGATCTCATAATCTGATCTATAAGTTTAACAAGTTAAGCTAGCTGGGTTCATACTTTTTTTTTTTGGCTTTTATTTATTGTTTTTATAGATCCCTTTATATGATTGATTTTTTTTTATTTCATCATTTAATATTTAGTCTATTAAAAATTGACCTTGATGGTGTTTTTATATTTGGAGTTTCTGATCAAATGACTCAAGATGCAAGTTTACAGGCTACCAAGGTTTTTTTTTACTTATTTTTTTATCTCATAATTTGATATTGATCTTTTTTAAATTTAGGTTTCATAATTTTTTTTTAATAGATTATTTCGATCTCATAAAATAATTCATGGGTGTACTGAGCTAACCTGTTGGCTTAGAATTTTTTTTTATTATTTTGTATGTTTTTTTTATTTTTAATTTTATCTTTCAACATTTGAGTAGTAAAAACAAAGCTTCAATTTTTTTTTTCAAATTTGATGCTTTCAATAAAATGACTAAGGTCACAAGCTTAATGGGTTAATAAAAGTTGATATTTTTTTTATTTTCTTTTTATTATTTGATATATTCAAAATTATATTTTTTTTCTTTCTTTAAAACACTTTTGCATTCAATAATAAACATTATTTTTATATTGTAATTTATTTTTAATTCAACCCAAATGGTTCATATAGTTAGTGGAAGATGAAATCATGTTTGCTTGAAATTTCAGAGGTGTTTAGGAATATGGTAATAATTACTTTTTAAAGTATTTTTTGCTCAGAAATATATTAAAATAATTTTTTTTATTTTTTAAAATATTTTTGATATCAACATATAAAAATTATTTTAAAATACTAAAAAAATATTAATAATTTTTTAAAAAATATATTTTTAAAATATAAAAAAACAAACCTCTGTCTTTTGTCTAATTCTAGAAAGATAGAGTAACTATATATATATATATATTATTTGAATATAATTTATCTACTTTTTTATAAATATGTGCTTATATGTTATTTTGTTTAGAATTATTAAATTAAAATACAAAAATAACTAGATATTGGATAAATATTGCCATAACTAAAGTTGAAAATTAAATGTGAGAAACCAAACTATCCTTTCTC
Organism: Populus ilicifolia; assembly: GCA_015708895.1. Classification (NCBI taxonomy): domain Eukaryota; kingdom Viridiplantae; phylum Streptophyta; class Magnoliopsida; order Malpighiales; family Salicaceae; genus Populus; species Populus ilicifolia. Next base: position 16,181 of record SRLM01000267.1, read on the forward strand.
TCTTTTTTCATCAATGATAAATGATATTTTTTAATTAGGATGTATTAATTGAGAGTAATTTTTTTTAATGATCATGAGAATGTATCTTTTTTATTGACAAACGTATTTAAATTGATAAATTCATCTCAATATTAATTTTAAAATTTAAACTTAAGAAGTTAAACAAAGAAGCGAACTTTCTTGACTATCCTTTTGAGTTAAGAAATTAAAATACCAACTAATAAATTTTTAGATTAAAGGATTAAATTCAACCATAATTCAACTATTTTAGAACATGCACGTAATGCTTCAATAGAACCGAGGATCAAAGAATCATCATACTTCTTATAGATCGGATCGGAGGATCATACAAGTAATCATGCTTGTAGCCATGATTTGATTTGGACGCTTACTTGAATTATTCAATTTTTTTCCCCATTAACCTGATTTTTTTTTTATCTGAATGTGCTTTACTAGTAATTCGCGTAACTTGAGTTTTTCACTCATTACCCCGTTAATGTTTTTATACTAAACAAATAATTAACTAAATAAAATTAGGTCAAAGAAAAATAATATTCTTTGCACTCAATTTACATTAATCAATGCGGTGGCCATTTCTCTCGTAGTTGCTTGGATGAAGACATCGAGGCTGTTATTGTGTAGTAGGTGCTCATGAATGTTTGCACTCAATTTACTTTCATCAATGCGTTCAGATTTGTAGTGTAATGTAAAAAATAAAGATTGTATACATTTATTTAATACAAACCATGGCACCACTTGCAAATCTTTGTCAGCTTTAGTTGATCATATACTATGATGAAAGTGACGAGCATTCTGGTAAATTGAATAGCTGTGCTGAAAGCTCACGGTTCTTCATTCAAATAAGATTCAATATTCCATTTGAATAATAAAATTCTATAGCCCCTAAATTGAAAACATTATTTTTTAATATGATATAATGTAATAACTTAAATTTTTAGATTAAAATGGTTCTATATTAGAGTTTTAATGATCAAGTTATCATGAGTTCGAATCTTATTATTTTTATTTATTTAATAAAAATTAAACATAAAGTAATATGAGCATGTGCAAGTTTTAAGTTTAAATAGCTTTCATTTAAGAAAAATATTAAAAAAAATATAAATTATATTCTGAAACTTTACTTAATAGTTTAAGTTTTTAGGTTGAGATAATTATTTAACATGGTATTACAGTCTTAATAATTAAACGGTCACGAGTTCAAATCTTATCATTTCTATTTATTTAATAAAAAAATTAAGTACAAAGTAATACGAGTTTGTGTAAGTTTCAAATACAAAGAGCTTTCATTTAAATAAATATGTTAAAAAATAATATAAATTATATCATGAAATTTTATTTATATTACAAGATTTCATAGTTTTTAAATTGAAAAGTTTTAACAATTAAATATGAGGGATTTGTAAGCTTGATTCCTGTGGCTTGGTATATGGTGCATGTTATTATCAATTTAAGAATCGAGAATATCTTCTCAGAGTTGAGCATCTTTTTGGGACATGCAATTCTACAGGCCCTACTTTGTTAGTTTTTCATTGATGGATCCTTCTGAAATTCATCATAATCATCTCAACACCCAGGGCCCCCTGTTTTTGTGGTTTTGCGTTAATGGAACCTTAAGAATCCTCACAATATAAAATGTAGGGAACGCCGACCGCCAGTTCTTGTCGTCTTTTTGAGTGCGCACGATCGAAGTGATGGTTTCTATCTGACAACATCATGCCAGATTTTACTCGAGCCTTTTTACTACCATGAATACTCAATCGAGTTGATAATGTGAGAGTTGTGTGTGTTTCTGTAGTTTGTTCTTGGAGATTTTTTGAGGATGTTTGAGTTAAAAGGCATGTTTCAATTCCCAATTCCCAATAAGCCTTTCCCAGTTCATGTTTTGAATCTGTTCATTTAATTCTTTTGTAAATTACTAACATTTTTATGTTCAAGTTGACTACGAGAGTGAAGAACATCAGTTGAAGATAATACAGGACAGTGTCCTTTGCCATTTTTCTTTCAGTAGTCATCCTCCATTTGCAATGACTTGAATGGATTTTCATTCTGCACGCTAGTGCTGATGTGATAAGCGCTTCAATTATGCTCCTAGACTTCTGTCAGCTTCTGTTTGGTGCTAGTGCACGTTGAAAATCGCTTTCTTTCACCTTTCATTTCATATCTTGATCGCATTATTGAGTTTGATTGATGATATGAAAAATCTGATCACGTTTTGGTACTCTCCTGTGAGAGGATTAATTCTCCCAGCAAGAAGGTACATATTTTAACCTGCGTTTCGCAAGGATGTAAGAGAGGAGTTATGAGATAAAACAACGTTGCCTTCCAAATATCTGCACCAGATTTGGGGAGAGTACTAGTGGTTGCCGAACATGCTTCGCTCTAGTTTTATTTCTCATGGTGTAAATTGACGAGTATCTTTTCCTGCCTGACCTGAAGAAAATTTAGTCTGCACTAATGGCACTTACGGCTACCAAAGAGATATTACTTCGTCCTGCATGTGTTGCTAACTGGAAAAATTGGGTTATGTTTTCAGCATTCACTGTACCTTTTTAAGTCTGAAATTCCTAGCATTACGATATAAAGGAAAAGTTTGAGTTTGTTTTGCGAAGTAGCATCGGTAGGAGAATAAAAGAATGGGAAAAAACCCTGTTAAAAAATTATTTAGAAAAAGAGCACAAGTTACATGTTATTTCCGATTCCCTAGAGAAAATAAAAAATAAAGATGATGTAATTTGATTAGTGAAATCTAAATTTATTTTTTAAATATTACTAATTTAAATTTTATAAGCTTTAAAATTATTAAAGGATTACATAATTTTTTACTAATCAAATTTAAATTTATTTTGTAAATATTATTAATTCGAGTTTTCTAAACTTTTAAAATCATTGAAGATTTATATAGTCTTTAATTATAAAATCTTTTGAATTAATCGAAGTATATGTAAGGTGGTTTGGACATCCATGTTAATAAAAAAATAATTATAATTATTTTAAAATTTTATATTTTGAATTTAAAAAATAAATCAAACTCTATTTTTATACAATAATAAGTTTTCTATTCTTATACAAAGTCTACAAAACAAGATTATGTGCTCTATTTTTATACAAACTCTAGTTTCTGGTAAAAAAGTAAAGGAGTTTGACATAATATAAAATTAAATATGGTTTGAAAGAAGAAAAAATTACAGAAATCACCTGCGTCTATCTTTTTAATGAAAAAATATTTATTAATAATAAATAAAACATTCTTTTTATAATTAAAGCCTGTAATCTCTTCACCTTCGAAGAATTTTTTTAACCCTGTAGTTTATTTCTTAAATTAAATATTCAATTTTTAAAATAACTTTAAATTTACTGGAAAAAAATAATTCAAGTTTCGGTTGATGTCACCTTGCATTGTCAGACATGTAAAGGTCGGCAAACAAGGATTACTTGAGCCACGTCACAAGTGCTGCATGTCAAACAGAGTTACGCAATACGTACAAAAGTATGGAGTCTTTTGCCGCCCAAATTCCTTTCAAGTTGTTGGCTTGGAAAGGAGGGGCGGTTGTGTTGTTGACTGCAGTGCAAATTATTCCTGCTATCTCACAAGGCTGAGCACCGTTGCTAAGAAAAACCAGAGGATGCCAACAACGGGAAGCCACCAGCTAGGGCTGGCTTGGCATCTAGTGTAGACTAGTCTTGAAAAGGACGTGCAAATCCAATGTGCAAGTACACGGTATTCTACAATGCATTTATATAATAATAGAATTTCAATCTGTTTTAGAGTTTCCACCTTCACAGTGCTGAGAGTCTAGTCTTATTTCTGATTATGTAGATAGTTTGGTTATAAATATTTTTTAAATAATTTTTTATATTAAAATATATTTTAATGATATTTTTTAATTTTTAAAAAGTTATTTTAAATATAAAGACATCAAAACAATTCAAAACGTATTAAATTTTAATTAAATAATAATAAAAATTTAAATTTAAAAAAAAATATGATTTGTATCACATTTTCAAATATGTTTGGAGTACCGAACTAGTTTCTGCATTCGTGGTTCAGAGTATAAGGTAATTTGTTACAAGATTTACAAGATATTGAGGTGTTTTAGATGGTGGTTGTTATTGTTTTTTAAAATATTTTTTATTGAAA
>SRLM01000267.1:20347-124431 GCA_015708895.1 Populus ilicifolia
AAAAAATTACTTTTAATATTAGCATATCAAAATAATTTTGAAATACTAAAAAATTATTAATTTAAAAAAATAAAAAAATTAATTTTTTTAAATATTTTGAAAACATAAAATTAAACATCCTTAATAAAAAGTCTTTGCCTAGCTTGTACTTGAGCTCCACGAGAAGTTGCCATGGTGAAGAAAAGGAGATTATTTGCTTGCAAAACTTGAAATAGATTAACATCTCTATCCCTGTCTTGTCTTGGTATGGTAGCTGAGTCTCCTACCTCACAGTTTTTTTCTCTATCCTGGTTGTTTAGCTTCTTCTTCTTCTTCTTTTTTTTTTTTAAATTTATAAGCCATGGTTAGATAATATAATTCCTAATAAAAAAATAAATTAAAAAGAAAATTATTGTGATTATATATATATACTTAAATTATAAAGCCGAGGCAAAATTTATAACTCATTGTTAGATAATGTAATCCTCAATAAAAAAACATTAATTAATAATAAAACTGTTATGATTAGAGATGAAAGTCACTAATAAATTAATTTAAAAATCATGAATAAAATAAAATAATAAATTAGTAAGCAAAAAGTATCGATGATTAGGTAATTGGTAAACAACGCACACAAAAAAAAAACATATTTTTAATTATGGAAAAATTGCTAGAATATCAATGTAAAACTTTGGAGAAAATAAAGGATATAATTATAGATTTACAAGAAATGACTTAATGCTTATATATATATAAAGATTATTTTGTTATTACAAAATTAAAAAAAAAAGACTAAAATTGAAAGTCAGGCAAAACTTGAGAGCTTTTCTTTATTGGCACTATTTTTTCAGTGCTTTTTACTTATCTTTTCCTTTAAATTTTTTGGCTAGGTTCTATTTAAGTCCCTTGGGTTGCACAATACTATAATTTGATACCAAACTTTATCTTAATGTTTTAGTCCTATAGTTTGGATAGGAGAGAGAGGGAGTTGTCGGGGAAATGTGAAACAGAGAGAGTCCTTGAATGTCCATATTCCAATAACTAAAAAACTATTTTTTAGTTATTGGAATATGAAAAAGAAGACGAGACATTATTTGCTTTTATTTCTATTTTTTTAATATAAAATAGGGGCTGATGACAAATCATTCATCCTTGAATTAATAAGAAAAAATTAAACAGGTTAGATATATGGACATACCTTAACAGATATGCATGCGTGACCTTTTCTTTTAATAGGCCAAATGTATGTACACATTTTGAGTTCTTAATTTATTTTTAACCCACCTGTAAGCCAACCAACTAATTATTTCTCTATAATCATAATTTATTATGTTTTACAATTAATAAACTCAAAATCACCATTATTAAAACAACTAAAAGATATGAAATTATTCTCTAGGTATTCTACTGTTCATATAAATAGTAAATCATCTTATTTTTTTAAAATATCTATTTTCTTTAATTTCATCCTTGTAATTTTTTTTATTAAAATTGTTTGTGCCTGATTTCAAGAAATAAAGTTTTACACTGTAGTGAAAAAATAAAATTAAAATGAGAGGACTACAATGCAAACATGAAGAAAATACACGGCTAATCTTAAAGTTTTTAGAATCTTCATTGGAGTTTAAATTTTATTTTGTTTATTTTTCAGATTTTTGGTTAAGAGAAAAGAGAAGAAATTATTGGAGATTATAGTGGAGAGAAAAAAGTTTTTTTATTTTTATTTTGATTTATTTTAGCAACAAAAAAATCAATCATGGTGTGAAAGGGTTTTATTCAATAAAAACATTCAATTATAATGTTTTGTTCTCTGTAAACATGTCTAAAAAAATAAATCAGAATCCATTTAGATTTATTAATTCGTTCAATTTTTTATATTATTTTTTGGAGTGTTTTTAAGGTATAAGTTGTTTGTAGAGATTTTTATGATTTTTTATGTATTTTTAAATAAAAATAAATAAAAAATAAATTTTTAAGCCAATCCTTAATTTTGCAGACGCCATAATAGTGATTGAAATTTGTACAACAACCTAATATGAGATATCTCACTCACCTCTGCAAGTAATTTCTCAACTAATTTAAAAATAAAAGAAAACAAAATAAAAACCTTAGGCATAACCCTCATCTTCCAGGAATAGCCATGTTGGGCAGGGCAAGCCCTGTTTTTGTTTTTGTTTTTTTTTTTAAATTTCAATTTGTTTTTTTAAATAATTAATTTAAAATATTATAAATATGTTAATTCATTAATTTTTAAATTAATTAAGAATATATTTGAAATTTTTCTAATAAAATTTAAATTTTACATTTTTAAATCCTTTTATAATATTATAATTTTTTTTACAAACTATCATTAGTTTTTTTTTTTAATTTTAAATATCTTGTTTTTTTCTTGTATATTTTTATTTTCATACAATTAAATAACAAATAAATGATGTTATTGATATTAGTACGGTTGATGACTTCAATCATGAGTTAGTTTAGACTAATCAAATTAATTGAAAATATTATTATTTTAATATTTAAAAAAAATTACACCTTATATATATTAAATTCTAAATTCATAATCAAATTTTTACTTGAAAAAAAAAAGTAAATTAGTAATGGCTGCATATTTCTTATCCTTTTTAAAAAATTTCAGTCAATTCATCACAAAACACAAGACAAATACGTAATATTTTGCGATAAAAAAAATATAGCAGTCTTGAAATTGGCTTCTAGTGGACCCACCTTAACATGGAAGGAATGTGGAGTAAGCTTTTCAAGGTATCTCACGGAGCTCCAACCTTAATCATGGTTTAAGTTTGGGTTCACATGTCAAAACAGATCACAAGAGAAATTAAGTGTTTGTTTAAACTTAGGGGATATTGTTTTTTAAAATATTTTTTATATAAAAATATTTTAAAATAATATATATTTTTTATTTTTTATTTTTTTATTTATATTAATATATTAAAATGATTTAAAAATATAAAAAAATAATTTAAAACTAAAAAAATTTAAATTTTTTAGATTAGAGCTCAATATCAAATATAACCTAAAACTAACCTCAAAACATAAGATAATAAAAAATATTATCCGTTAAAGGATACCTATATAATACAGATAAATACACGACCGTCTTAAAAAGTGATGGCAATATCCACCCCATGGGCCCAACATGACACGTACCCAATTTTTTTCTCAAAACCCATATCCACCCAACTCCACGTGTCATCCATTTATCAGATTTCGGAAATCCATGCTTAACACCCGCTCGTCAATGTAACCTCCCTCCATAAACCCAATCTCTAAAATTCCTGTACTGGTGCTTTTTTCTCTGTTAGTGAAAGTTAGTTGAGAAAAAAGAGGAAGGAGTGGAATCCAGGCAATCTAGGGTTCTAGTTTCCAAAAATTGTTTCACAAAATCAAATTGGTCACCATCTCTCATCGATCACGATCTCACCATCTCGATTTCACCGCTCGATCAAAACCCCTTTCTCTTTTTTTCTGACGATGGGATTTCATCTAGAAATCCCAATTCAATTATTTCGAAGTCAATCGGTTCTCCTAAGATCAGTATCCATCTCTGTAATCTCTGTAAAAGCTTAGGGTTTTTATTTTAACTGGTGTGAAGATTTCAGTTTGGTCAACTATTGTGTAAATACCCATAGATTCACTCAGGTATATAGTATATAGAGATATTGTAAATTAGGGTTTATAAGGAATTTGGACGTGATTGTGACTGATTTGGTGTCATAATTCGGGGATATTATGATAATTGAGGAATTGAGAGTAGGCGAGGTGGAGAGAGGGGAGGAGGAGAAGGAATTGCGTGCTGTGGGTGCTAATAAGGAGAGTGAAGGCGTTATTGCGTGGAATGCAAAACGGGTTTTTATTGGAGCTGGAGCTCGGGCTTTGTTTTACCCAACTTTGCTTTATAATGTTGTTAGGAATAAGGTCCAGGCTGAGTTTCGCTGGTGGGATAGAGTTCATGAGGTATGATTTTCGCTGTTTCATGCTTGGATCAGTGTTTTTTTTTTCCCCGCTGCTTTTGGAGCTCTTTGATGTTTTTTTGTGTATGTGTGTGTGTTTAATATGGCATGTGTTGATGAAATGTATGAGGGTTCTTGCTTTATATGTGGAGATTGGTTTAATTGGGGGTGTTTGACGTTTCAAAGTATAGGATTGTGTAGATTGTGTGGGTGGGTGGATTTTACATGCTTGCCACGTGTTTTGACCCTAATAAGTTTTTTCGTATTTGTTCTTTTTAGGGGGTTATTTCAGTTTTTGGTTGAGTTCTGATGTCTGTATGTGTAGATTAAGTGAAAGAAGTGTGTGTTTCGTATAGGAGATTGGCCAGTTATTAAAGAGTTGTCTCAAAGCAAGTGACAATTTTGCTTGGGAGTTTAACTTCATTCCCTTATCTTTTGCCAACTTTATTTTTGTTCTCCTGTAGCGTTTAGATTTCAAAACACACTTGTTTTCTCTGTGCTTGTAAACTTACTAGGACGCTGAACTTCTGATGATTGGAGTGAGGAGCCACTCCAATCTGGAACTTTTATCATTGATTCTTTATGCTTGTAAAATTTAAACTTGGATTAAGGTTTATTGAGAATGCTTGTGTTTTTTTTATTAAATGTTCTTGTTTGGTGAACCATGGTTGCAGTTTTTTCTCATGGATTATCTGTAAACGAGTTTTCAATTTTCCATTTGTCTATTCTGGTTACATGATGTGTTTGCAAATGTTAATATCCTTAGGAGGTGTATTATGCCATAGTCTTTGAGCTCAAGATTCTTGGAGTTGTCTGAAAATTTACTTGTGCCTTTGTGTAATGAATTTCATATCAAGTAGCCTTCTCAATTTCATCTCTTCTAATATGTTTATTTGCAGTTTATATTGTTAGGTGCTGTTCCATTCCCTTCTGATGTTCCATGCCTGAAGGGGCTTGGTGTTGGTGGAGTGATAACACTGAATGAACCATACGAGACGCTAGTGCCAACTTCTTTATACCATGTAAGTGCCTTTTTTCTATCCTCACCATCCTTTGATAGGGGTGCATGTGTTAATAGTTCATATTTTTATGAGCTGGTCACCTTGGTAGATAGCTGATACATGTTATGTGAAGAGCTATTAACACATGCTTCCTGCTCACTTGCTGTCTACTAAATGAGCCTTCACTGCCTGCCTGGGCAGTTGTCTGCAGTTTTCCACCTAGTATTTCAGCTGTGTTGTTTGTCCAGTGATTGCATTTGTAGTTTAATTGTCTGTTTCTATACCTTGTCAATTCTCATTGTTTGGCATGCATTTATATGAAATTCCACACAATATTTTAAAAGTTTCTACATTTTTACTTACAAATATATTGGTAGGCTTATGGCATTGATCATCTGGTGATCCCCACAAGAGACTACTGCTTTGCTCCGTCCTTAAATGATATATGCCAAGCTGTAGCCTTCATTCATGGTGAGATTCATTTGTGCTTTGCGACAACAAATATTTTTACATGCAGGTGAAGTTGTTATTCTTGTGATTCTGATGCTGCTTATGTTTTGTTTTGCTTTTAAGAAAATGTATCATCAGGACGAACTACATATGTTCATTGCAAAGCAGGTCGGGGACGCAGCACAACAATTGTTATATGCTACCTGGTCATCAACCCAATTCAAAACTCAAAAGTTTGTAGGCTTTCTTTTTCGTTGCAGCTATTCTAAAGTTGTGTTTTAAAGTGCAGGTGCACCACATGCAGATGACACCTAATGCTGCATATAATTATGTGAGGTCAATCCGACCAAGAGTGCTTTTAGCATCTGCGCAATGGCAGGTATGCTTGGGTAGGACCTTGTTTTCACTATGATTTAGCTCAAGAAGTTAAGAATTTCATTTGTAAATTGTAGTTTGCATGCTTAGATTTTACTCAACTCCATGAAATTGGGTACACAAGAATTTGATAGTTAGAATTTCTGGTCTTTTATGCGGCATTTTTGCTTTTCCTTCTGATTCCTATAACCAAGGAAATTGAAAGGAAAAAATGATATGATAATTTTAACTTAATATATTCACCAAAGTCCATAAAATGCATGTTAGAACTTCCTAGATCTTTTCTAACAAGGTTCATGCATATCCTTGATTAGTTACTAGCTCTTGTTAGTAAATGCAGGCTGTTCAAGAATATTATTATCTAAAGGTGGACACTAGCGATCACAACTTCAAATTGACTGATTTAGTTTTGAGAACTCCAAGGCCAGCACTTCTGCAGGGTATAGTGCCATTTGATGATGGCTCTGTAGTTGTTGTAACAGAAGCAGATCTTGATGGATATAATCCAAGTATTGAATCTGGGCCTGTGGGAAGTGAGATATGGGCTGACCTAAGTGTTGTCTGCCGTGTTCGAGTTGCTGGTCAGGCAGCACTGGCAAGAATATCCTGCCTCTGGCTCCGCTGCCAGGCTCACCAAAAGATTGTTGGGAAGCAGTTAAACAGGAAGAACAGCTGCTCCATCAGGGCGGATCACTTGGGAGCTATCAGTGTCGACATCCATGTGTATTGAATAGCTCTGGTAAAATTGCATGTTAGTTCGACAAGTTTTTTTTTTTTTTAATCTCTGAAAGTAATAATGTTCATCTAGGCAGGAAAGAACTTCGGTTCCTGGCTCCCCTTGTATATCGAGTTGTTCTGTCTCTGGTCAATGCAAGAAACATGAGCATTATGGTCAATATATGCATTTGGTATTATGCTAGTGATTGTTTTTTTGTTTCTCTCTTTAAAATGTATTAAAATAATATTTATTTAATTTAATTTTTATATTAGCATATTGAAAAGATTTAAAAATACTAAAAAGAATTTGTTTTCAAATTTTTTTATGAAAGTGTGGTTAAAACAAATGCACCCTTAATGATGGTGCTGTGTGCGGAAGAACATGCTTTCATGCTTTGTGATGTGATTTCTTGTTTTTTATGTTAATCCTAAACCAGCAAATTGTGAGCTCTCTAGGAAAGTATGGGTTGCTGGACTATAACAGCCAGGGCTAAGAGATGATGAGCAAATGAGGTATTTCTCTAATTAGTCACATGCTTTTTAGGCTGGTATGGAATGCTTTTGAAAATTCAATATCAAGTAATCGCTTTAGAAATTTCAAGTTAAAATGTTGCCATTCTGAAGGTTATAATTTCCAAAATGCTGGGTAATGGATCAGTAAATATTAATTGTTGATGAGAATGTCTGCAAGGTAATGAATTTCTAGTTACTATCACGTGTTACAGAACAGAAATGACTGGGAAATGGGGAAATAAAAGGAGCTAAGATAGAGAATGAGAAATTGGGAAATGAAGGGGACAAAAGAGACAAACAGACAAGATAGAGAATTAAGAATTGGGAAGTAAAGGGGACAAGAGAGACAAACAGGGAAATGAGAATGGGAAATTGGGAAATAAAGGAGACAAGAACGAAAAGATAGAGAATGAGAAATTAGGAATTGAAGGAGACAGGATACAAAAGAGACAAAAAAATGTTTGGTAATCATGTATAAAATAAATTGATAGTAGGTAAGAAATAATAAAATGTTTTACCCCTATAAAGTTATTCTTGCGTTGAATTAAGCCACATGCTCCACGAGCCTCTATCAATTCCTTTGAGTTTCATTCATTCTTATTAACATACTTCTTAGGCTAGATACTTAACGTGTTAGCTAAAGCATTGCATAGGTAGATACACACAACACTTGGAATCCATTATATATGGCTAGGACTACTGGGGTATTTAATAATCTCATTCGCTCCCCTAGCTTTCATCTCTTAGCGTCAGTGTCGGCCCAGCATAGTACTTTTACCATTACTGTTTTATTTGATCTCTATGTATTTCTCCGCTCCATTGTAAATTCCTTTTGCCCCTATTGTATTCTAGCTTGGCAGTTTTCATTGCCTATCCAGGGTTGAGCCCTAAGATTTGACGGTGAAAGAGAATCCATGTTATCAAAAGATTTTCTACGATTATTTCTAGTATGGAATGAGTCAATCATCTACTTTGATATTTTATTGAACAAAAATGATGATATTGTTTCTCCATTATAAAAAAATTTGATTTTTAGAAGTATCATGATCATGCAATAAAAAGGGTTTTTATTTTTTCAAATGAACGATTTGAAGACCTATTGGTTCTTATAGCTGATTGTAGAGTTGATCATTCTAACCTTTCAACTCATAGATACGGATCTCAGATCTATGAATGAGGTAAGTATCGAGGTAATTTGAACAAAAAGGAAGAAAAAAAGAAGTGAGTTAGAAAAATAAGAGAAGAAACTTTGACCAAAAAAAAGAAGTAATTTGGACACAAAGAAAGGAAGTGACATGAGCAAATTAACTGGAGATGAAGCCAAGCATCAAGGTTCTGAAAATGTAGATAGAGTCATGAATGATGGAAAAAGTGCAAGCAAATCGATAGTTCCCAGGGCAGTTGAAGGACAGTTGCTTGCGAATGAGATCAAAATTGCAGACTTAGCAGTTATCTTCTTGTTCTTCATCCACTTCACGAGCAAAATAATGTGCTAGCCATCACCATGCGATGAGCTAACTTGTGACAAATGAAAAAAGGATTCGTGAGGGCTGTGCAATGTGAACATGTGCGTATCAAAACATGGCATGACAGAATCATTTGTTTGGAAAAAAGAGAAAATTCAGCACTGGAAATCATGGGATCAAACAAAGGCAGCGGGTTTGTGGATTCTGTGTTGGAAGGCAAGATCAGGGAATAACGGGTTTACTTTTTGAAGGTTTTTAACCTAACCAAATCAAAAACCAGTTCAATTTTCACCATTTTCTTCATTATTAGAGGCCAATAAAACACAAACTTGAGCCTCTCACAAGAATTTTAAATTCCAGTATAATTTCCAATACAAGAATCATGAGCTGTTTTGACTACTTCTATCCTTTAGGTCACCCTCATCTCCAACCACAATTCTTTCTTTATACCTGAGCATCCCATCAGCAAAACTATATTTAGAATAATTGTTATCTCTTACTAACTTTCCAGTAATAACCTCTTGTAGTTAAGAATCATTTCTGTAAGATTCCATGATTCCTTTATACCATGTTGGCAATGTAAGATTCCATGGTCTCTTTATACCATGTTGGCACTATCACTATCATGGTACTACAGCTACCTTGGCCTTCCCTAGCGTCGATATTGTCCGATACATTATCCATCATCACTTTTTCCTAACAGCTACCTTAACTTCGTCCTATTTATTTTTATATTTTAAAAATATTTTTTAAATTAATATTTTTTTAATATTTCCAGATAATTTTGATATGATTATATTAAAAATAATTTTTAAAAAATAAAAAATATTTTGATATATTTTTAAATATAATACATTTTAAAAAACAATCGCACCAATTTTCTTACAGCATCAACAATTTTATTCTTTTTTTCTTTTTTGTAGAGAATCTATTGCCGTAATCTAATAACTTTATCGATTCTTTCCTTTGCACGAGAGAATAAATCTTTTAATCTAATAAATATTTGAAACTTTTAGAATTAGTTTTAATCATAAATTTATCATGCTCCAAATAATACCTTCATTTCTACTACCATTAAAATTGCTTGGTATTCCTTCTTATATATTTAAGCCCTAGATGTGTAGAGCACAAAGCTTTGATTAGAAAAGCCAATGATTTTCCTTCTTGAGTAATGCCATTATTCTTGTAGCACAAGCATTAATCTCCAATGCAACAGTCTTCTTAAAATTAGGTAATTCCAAAACTAGTGCCTTACACAGAGCTATTTTAAGTTTTCCAAAAGCTATTTGTGCATCTTTATTCCAGTTGAATCTATTCTTCTTAAGCAACCTAGTCATTGTCTTCTTTAAGGTCTATGGAAACTTCTTCAGATAATAAAATGTGCCTCAAATACTCCACTTGATATTTACAAAATGTACATTTAGATCATCTGGCAAATAGATGATGTTCTGTGATGTTCCAGTACTGACCTGAGGTGGTTAACATGTAAATCAAAGGTAGAACTGTAGACTAAGATATCATTAAAGAAAACCAAAACAAATTTTCTTAAAAATGGCTCCGACACATTGTTCATCAATGCCTGGAATGTTGCGGGGGAGTTTGTAAGTCCAAAAGGCATCATTTTAAATTCATAATACCCATGGTGTATTCTGAAGGTAGTTTTTTCTATGTTAGCAGTATGCATCCTTACTGGGTGAGAGCCTAACCTTAAGTTCAACTTTGAGAAACACTGAGATCCATATAAATCATCCAAGAAGTCATCTATTAATGGAATTAGAAACCTGTTTTTTATTGTTATTTCATTGAGCTATTTATAATCCACACAAAACCTGTAACTGTCGTCCTTTTTAACAAAACTAGAGAGGCAAATGGGCTGCTGTTAGCTTAAATTCCTATTTAGAAACATTTTGTCACTAGATTTTCAATTTCCTTCTTATGTATAAATGAACTTCTACAAGGTCGTATATTCACTAGTTTAACATCTACAATTAGAGGAATTTTGGGATCAAATGCTCTTACTAGAGGTAATTGTTTTGGTTCTTCAAATATTTATTCAAATTCTGTCAGCAAGGCCTTAATCTTAGGATGCACTCTTTTTTTTTCTTGTGATTCTTCTCTTGTTTCAATTGAGAACAATTGCCCCAACAAAGCCATATAATGCCTCTTCCATACTCTTATGCACTTTTAATGTTTTGATTATCCTTAAACTAGCCTCTTCAAGTATCCCTCTAAGCTCAATCATCCTTCTGTCCGTCTTAAAAGACAATTTTATCTTGATGAAATCAAACAGAATTTGGTGAATAAATTCTCAACCAATCCACTCCCCAAACCATGTTATACCTCCATAACTTTAAAAATCTTAAATCTGTTTGAAATTTATAAACTTGCATTAACCATCAAAATTTTAGACAGAACACGTTACCCCTTATGACACTTATATTGGCAACAGTTACTGCTAACACAGTGGTCTCTTCTCCATAGTAGTTCTAATTTCCTTAACTACATATTCATCAATAAAGCTATGAGCACTAACACTGTCAATAATAATTATAAGGTTTTTGTTTTGACAATTTTCTTTAATCCTTGTTGTATTATGAGCATAATTCTCAGCCAAAGCATTTAGTGAAAACCCATACTCATCTATTTGATCTTCACCAGACATCATCTTATTACTACCTCCTTCCTCTACTTCTAGAAATTCATCATTTTTATTTATCTACACCATTCATCATATTCAAGTTCTTTTTGTTACATTTATGGCACAGAACGAGTTTATCCTTATTCTTTTAACATTGCCCTAACTTTCTCTTCTGTTCATATAAGGAATCTTGCATTCGTTTTCCTCCTATTGTCACATCAGTTTTTATAGTATAAGGAGTATTGGAAAAAAGTTTACATAATGGTATTCCGTTATTGAATGAAGGAGATGTTCTATTCCTTCTCGGCATAGCCTAATTAGACTCTTCTTGCCACCTGGCCTAATCGAATGTTTGTACTAAGATTGTCAGCTTTAAAATCTTCAGTGTTCATTCAATGTCATATTTAAGTCCACTAATAAAGCTAGAAATGTAATTTAATTGTGGAAGTGAAAGATTCAAATTGCTTATTAATAACTTAAGCTCCTCAAATCATTCAACATACTCCTCTATTCTATACAAGTTTGTTAAACTCCTTTACTACATCATTTCTGCTGCCAAACCTTGTACAAATAGATCAAACAAATTCCTCCCAATTAGTAAGATCATGATTCCCTACCAAAAATCCTTAAACCACACTTTCGTCTTACCTTCTAAGTGAAGTGAAGTTATATCCTTCAAATCTTTAACAAATTTAACAACAACAGTAAAGAGTTTCTCGTGACTTGAACATTATTTTTTTAGATTATGTTTTTCTTAATCCTATTCCCAGCGTAGCTTGTGAAATAACCTAGTATATACTATATGAGTTCACTGTAAACTCTCTTACATGCCACAGTGATTTTACCGATGGATTTTAATTTTCTTTTTAATTTAACACGCTGAGCCCACAGGTCCAGCAAATCTGAACAAAGAGTGCGCAAAAATATAGGGCAAGAAATTCACCCCAGGCCGCAATATACTATTTGAGTGCACATTAAACTCACACACATGCCATTCTGGTTGCACTTACCGTTTGTAGAGCCACCAGTTTGATGATGAGAAGGGCGTGCAAAGGAAAGAAAGGAGAATCAGAAACTAACATGAGTGGATATGCACAGAACTATTGCGGGTTTCAATCGGCGACTGGGAGCAGGCTGGGAAAACAGGGAAGTACTCAATAAATTATTAATCGATTATGTTTCTTCAATCTTGAATGACGTACAAGAACCAATTTAGCTAGCAAATGTTATAGCTGCACGTGTACAGACATGTTTCCTGGACAACCTGGATTTCATGTACAAATGACCAGCCAGATGCAAGGAGACACAAAATAGTGGATCCAAGAACGCCATCGATACCAATAGTTACTGTGTAAAGTCGTAATTCATGTTTTCAACGCAACAATACAGGCCAAATCCTGGAGCTGTGTGGAATGGCAGGCATTAAGGGATTTGATCAGAATGTATTTGGTATAGCAAGGCTAAAGCAAAAGAGGACAATAATTTTACTATTCGTGTTGATGATCCCTGTCAAGGGTCAAGCACAAATAACCGTAGGCTTCGATATTCCATATTCATAAATCAATCTGAATCATTCTCCTCTTCAAGACCAACTAATGTCTTTTACTGAAGAAGGTGTTTCGTCATTAAAGCTGCCCGCAAATTGTTTCCTTTGGTAATTTTGTGTGATTGTGCCTGGAAGTCTATGCACCCTGGCATTGCTATACTTTTTTACTGAAGCTTCATCCACCAAGAAAGGCACAACATGCTTTTTCAAATCGCTCTTAGAAATTCCAAGATGACCTCCTGACACATTAACGAAATGAACTCTTCCAGCCTCGTCTAAGGTCCCGAGGCCAATCCAGTCCTCGGTGTAAAGTTTTGTCTGCATGGAGGAAAAAGAAAAAAGGTTACGATAGCTAAGCTCCCGCTCAAATATATATATATATATATATATATATATATATATATTTTCTTAACAGAGAAACTTAAAGTTCATAAAGTTAAATAAATCTTAAAATGAGATCCAGGCAATTTGTGCTATTCACTTGTTTGTTTCAGTTGAACAGAGATTATGCAGAAATCTCTGTATATCAAGCTCAATAACTTATGCAGAAGTCTCAGCCACGAAACATATTTAGATTTGAAAATTTGTTACAAAACAGATTATACCTCTTTTGCTGGGACAATTGGCTTGAAAGCCCCATCTGGATAATATCCGAACCAAGATGTCTCCTTGGGTATCAAAATACTGTCATTTTCGAACTGTTGAAATTCAACAGAAAAAAAAAGAAGCAACAATTAGAATTCCAACAACTGTCAAAATAAAGAATAAAATTTCCGAAGGGACCAAGTAATGTTATATTAAGGAAAAACGGATATTCTTCTCACCATGATAAGCACCAAATTTTGCAAGCTAGAGAACCTTTCCTTGTAAGTTGTGTTCCTTCCCTCAGGAATTTCATTGTTAAGCTTCGGAAGAAACCTGCATTTCTCTAAGTAGCGTGGAATATCCTACCAATCAAGAAATATTTCTCATATCAAGATGTTGAGCTATCACTACCCAATTAGTATAAAACAATTTAATTTAAGGAGACAACAAAACCAATCTATAATGACCATCCTTTTATAAGATTGATTCCATGAAAACACATTTCGAAAAAAGAAAAAAATCATAAACCAACAATAAATTGGCCCAAGCAGGCTATAGATTTCTGTGTTATTGCACAACCATACAGGCTTCCTGAAGAAATTGATTACAGAGAGATCACACAATCAAAAGAAACTTCATTTTGGTATCCATACATCAACAGAGAATGCTACTCACATTAGGAAATTTAAGATAGCCACTAGGAGCCAGGTGAGCCTGCAATTCCACATGTCAACTATAAATTGTCAAGCCTTCTCAGGGATATTTGAACGAGGAAGATATTTGACAGCAGTAATGAAGGAGGGAAAAAAATTCTTTTTCTTTGCTCCTCCAAAAGTTAAAGAAACCCTAGAGATAGATGCATACCTGGACATAGTCACTATAGATCTCAGACTTCATTAGGGCATCTGCAAGTATGCAAAAAATGCCAGACTGCAAAAGCATAGTCAAGTTAAACATATTAATCAGAACCCTTAGAAAGAAACTAAAAAGGAGTTTTTTTTTATTATTATTATAGGTGCTTTCCCACATTCAGAAGAACTAATGGAGTTTTTTTTTATTTTTATTATTATTATAGGTGCTTTCCCACACTCAGAAGAACTAATATATAATAAACCATAATAATGCCTTCATAAATATATGCACAAGCAGTTGTTGGACCAGTGTCAATTCCACACTATGTAGTTGAAGTCCATATTACTGACTCTGTATCGTGCATAAAACCCCATGCCCTTCAGTGCCATTCATTTGTGTTATACCCTATATGTTTAAACTTGATTCGTGCCTCTTGTGTTTCTCCTCCTGCTATGTAATTTTATTCTTCAACCTATATCTCTATCCTCAACCAAATGGACACATTTTAATTCTTTGATTTGTCTTCAACTTATAACCTAAAGACCAGCCTTATTGTTCAATTTAAAATTTTCAAAAATGCATAAACCAATCTACATTTTGCTATGGAAAACTATAAAGAGTACTGGAACTTGGTCTGAGATCACAAAAATGATTTAGCTTAATGGCCTTACTATAAAGAGTACGATGATGAACTTATTCAAAAACAGGGTCACTACTTAAGATGAAACTCAAGAATCCATCATCATTTACAATGAGAACCACAACCTCTACAATTATTTTGATACCATCTTTAATAAAAGGCATTCCCTTCATGCTTAACTACTAATATAAACGTCAAAAACAAGGATTTTTGTTTGGAAAGTACAGCAAGCCTCAAGTGTTAACTGATTTGATCAAAAGTTTTGGATCTCAATCAGTCTAGAAGGAAAAATAAATCCAAGACCAAACTTAAGTTTTTAGGTTTGGTTTAAATTGGTACTCACTCAGATGGCACTGCTCTAGGAATTTTTTTTTTGTTTTTTGTTCCCTTTAGAAATTCCCCCAAAATCAACCAAACCTACTAACCGAACAATCAGGACTCCTTTGTGCCTTGAATTTTATTTATTATGCATTAAGTACATCTCTTTGTACCTCAAATCCAACATTTGAATTTCAACTCCATGAATGTGTGCTTTGGTCTGATAAAATTCATATGCTGTAATTTGCAAAAAATAGCTACGCCACTGGTGAATTATTTTCAAAACAACAGCTAGAAAGTTGTGATTACTCCTGTTAGTATATGAATTTGCAAAAAATAGCTATGCCATTTGTGAATTATTTTCAAAACAACAGCTAGAAAGTTGTGATTAATCTTCTGGTAGCATGAAACTTTTTATCTCCTATTTATGACAATGAACATCCACAAGTATTTAGGTCAGAGAGGCCCTTTCATTTTCAATAACACAGGTTCGATTACAGCGCAGTCTTCCTACCAATTACCAAATAGAAGGGAGACAACAAAACTTTTTAACATAGTAGCTTTGACATTGTCTCGTTGAGAAGCTTAACGATATTTTTAACCACATAGATCTTTTACAACTTGTAAATCAAGTTTATATACAACTAAGGTGGTGGGTAATTGCAACTTGAAACAAGGCCACGCGCAAAATATTTTTCATCATAAGAGATGATTGAAGATGTAACATGCAATTTAAAGCAAGGGCGTTTGCTGAACCTGCTTCCACTTTCTATCATTACAAATAGGTATAGATAATTTGAAGGGCTTTTCTGTATTTTCAGTGGTTTTAAAGCTGACTCTCAAAAGCATTTCTCCCATTAAACCCTGCTAAGGCATTTCTAAGAATATGAAGAGACATCTTGATGAAGTACAAATAAAGATAAACCAAGAAAGAGCTTACCCCACAAAGAGGAACAGAGGCAGTGCCAGCATGTGGTCCCCCTAAAGAAATGAAATTCTTAACCTGTTTGGAGATGGAGAAGTTACTTGTTATTTAAAAATGTATTTTTACAGAATACTTTCAGAATGCTATAAAGAACATCGATCTGTCAAATATTGATCAACCTAAAGCAACACTGCTCAATGCAATAATGAAAAGGAACTGTGGAATACAGTAATAGTATTGCCAAAAGGGAGAGCTAAAGAAGTTCATATAGAGGTTGCGCTTACAGGAGGCCCACCATCACAAAACTCTACCACACCTCGACCAATTAAGTTGCCCTGTTAAACCCAAGGTGAAAGGGAACAAAAAAGGAATGAGCAACTTAGAAGTTGTCTAACCATCAAAATCAGGTAACAAAACCATATTCTTTTATAACCTGTAACAAACTCTAAGTCATTAAACATAATAAATGCAGACCAGACAGGCATTCTTCTTGACCTTATTTACATATTTATTCATCCATTTTTTCCCCCAGAAAATACCAGAACCATCTTTTATCCCCAAGAAAGTGTATAAGATTGGTACAACAATTAAAAAACCATTACAACAACAAATTGCAATATCCTGAAAAGTTATGGACCTATAGTAGATATGCTACATCAATACAGTTCCACAAGATTTTCAAATAAGCAGGCCAGTAACTGAAATTAATCATCCATTTTACTCATTACAAGAACAACTTTAAATGCAAACCATTCTGGACAAGTAGAAAAACTTGTGATCTCTCACCATAAAGCTGAAACAAATTCTGGAGGGGCAGATGGCATGAACCTAATGGTTAAAACTGATGCTGTTTATACTGAACAGGTGGCAAAAACTTGTGGAAGTTAGTTAATTAGAAGGTATTAGTTGGTTTTGCTGAGAGAGTTGATGTTATAACATAATTGGACTATTGCCTACAAACATGAGCCGCACTTGAATAGAATATTCAGTTAAGTAAATACGACTCATTCTCTCTCTCTCTCTCTCTCTCCCTGGTTCTATCTTTGCCTTCTCTCTTTTGCCTGACTTTGTAATTTCTTCATTGCTTTCTTTTTTCATACCCTTTGTTCCTAAGAAAATTAGTATCACATCATAAACAGATGATGAAAGCAAGAATGACTAGCAGAATGAGATGAGAAATATGAAGACATTGAGGAGAGTGATTCAAACTACATGTGCTAAAGTAATAAGAGTGGGGAAAGCTTCTTAGTTCTTGGCTCCCTAGACCTCTGTCCTACCAAGAAAGATTGAAGTGCCGTTATCATGTTTTAAGTAGAGAATATCCTAGATTAACAGACTGGCAAGGAAAAATGTACGACAAATTCCATTCGTACGAACTCCTGTTGAAATGAATGATTGATGCTGCATTCAGCATTTACAAACAATGAGATCAGCTTGATTCTTCCATTTAGTCAATAATCCAAAGGAAAGCCTTCTCTTAGCTGAACTCAATCTCTTTCTAGAGAAACACAGAATGACATGACCAGATCCCACAATGGGCTTTGCACAACCAACCATTTTTCTTAAGAGGCAACAAGGTGCAATAACAAACAATTGAACTAAAAATGATGAATAATTTCCAAGAGAGGGTTCAGATCACATGTACTGATGTGAAATTACTTGAATCAAGGGATGGCATTGATTTCTTTCTCCCTTTTGTTTTAGGAAACCTTCATAGCAATAGTTGGATAATCAAGATGGGGAGACCTTATATATTTAATACACGTGTATGAACTCCTACAAACACATATGCACTCCACTTTCAATATCATGTTCTGACTTCTGATGAGGGGATAAAAATGCAGTTGATTTGCCTTCACAACTTTGTAGGACTGTTCTTGATCAAATCTTATTACTGGTTTCCTACTGTGTGAAACAGAAATCAGGTCATGTAGGTAGAAGGATTAATAAAAAGTAAGGATATGATATAATAAAACAAGGCACCTTTGACCTGTGTAAAAAAATATACATCAATGGAGAGAATGTTCCAAACAAATATGTGCAATGTGGAAATAATCCAATGACCATAAATTACCTGGGAGAGACCAACTATGTTGTAGCCCTTGCTCAATTCTTTCATTTGCTTGATCTTCAGGTATAGAAACAAATATGTTCGTGATCAAAGAAGCATAAAATGATAAAACAAAAAACAGTAACCATAATTACCCACAGAGCTCTCCCACCTTGTCACAAACAATTTCTGTCTGCAAACATATTATACGTTTCAAATTGTAAGAGAGTGAGGAATGCTATATCAGAAATGATAGGCTTGGTAGTAATTCCACTAAATTTACCTGCTCCTCTAGAGGCATAAACCAGGAATCCCACGCTCCATCCCCAATTTCTCTGCACAAAGAAAAGCAATTGATGCAATGGAACCACATTTGGAAAATAGTTTACCCATTAGTGCTCATGTTGTTACAATTATCAGGAGGGAAGGAGAAAAAAGAGAACGAAATTCTCAAGTTTTTCCTTGAAAGACAATAAAAGTCAAGTTTTAGCACTTTAGTTTACTAGAAATTCAGTTTGGCTGATTGTAGCTAAAAAACTTCGCATAAAAATTTAAAAGGTTCACATTCTCAGTGGCCACTTAATACAATCCAATGTTTAAATAGCGAGAAATGAATTAGATAAGTAGAAAAATAGATATATTAGGATGATTTAAATGACATGAAGATAGGAAAGTAGAAAAGCATACAAGCAATATCCTGCAGACCCAGAAATGCTTGTCAGTTCCTCAGTGAAATGTTTTACTCCTCGATTCTTGCATTGATCTCCAATGCCTGCCATAAAAGGAACAATAGAAAAGGAAAAAACAATGAATCACAGAAGCGTAAAAATACAAATTCAAATAGAATGTCATTGAACTACAGTATCCACTATTATGTTATATGGTTCGACAAAATTTACGAAGCTAGGCATGCATTGTCAATAAGAAAGGTTAACTAACATAAGTAATATAGAAAGCCAAAGCCCAATGGTTTGGAAATGGTGAAACTTAAATTGAACAATCACCCAAAAAAAAAAACAGAATGAAACAAAAGCATTCATCTAATTTCAAATTCTGAATTAAAGACAAATAATGCACACACAACAGTTTGAGTGTCTGAAATCTGCCGAACATCCAAATATTGCTAAGTAATATGTATTTTGTATTCTAGACAAGCTTTGCACCATATTTACTCCATGCATGGGGATGAAAACCTATTTAATACTTTATCTGCCATAATAAGAAAGTCCTAGCACAAGAACTCAGTACATTATGCACTCCAAGTAACTGTTGTTTTCTTGCCAGCTCCAGTTTACATAATCAGCCAGTCTGAATACATCTGCAACATATGCTCTCTGTCCTTGATTTATGAATTCATTTCTATAATATAAGAGAAGTTGCAGGTAAATCAAACGCTTTCATTCTCTATAGTTTTTATTTTAGTGTTACATTGAACGACATGATTGACCTGGTATGAAAACATACAAGTTACAATCTTTTTCCTAATACAATCATTTATCTCAAATGTGGAATTAGATTTCATTTTATTCTCCTTCCAGTAAGCAGCATGTTCACATGTAAATCTTGATTTTTAGTGTTATGCTTTATTTACTAAGTTCTCCTATAAAATAAAATAAAAGAGTCTGCGACGGCAGATTAAGTTCTCCTATCATCTTCCTCTAATCTTCAGCTTATGTTAACAACCACAAAAGTTCACTTTTTCTCTCTCTTCAAATTCTTCATAAAACATATTAAATCGAAATAGTGCTGGTGTCAAGGCATCTTATCTGGACAGAATTTTTTTAATGTCACTGCTCAAGGCCAATTGCCAAATCCATTAATAACATTATAATATAATTATATTTCCATTCATTCATAAAAGATAAAGGGAAAAATAAAACAGTATGATTCACTTTAGTGGTGAACTACACAGAAGCAGAACAATACTTTCTAATCTAATAATAGACACAATCAGACTCCAAAATATTCCATTATAAGCTTTTATCTGACTAAATTAACACACCCAGAAAGAGAAGAGAGCAAGATACAAGAATGGGTCACTAAAAAACTCAAATAATAAACCAAAAAAGGGCAAAAAAAAGAAATTGCTTAGGAGCAGAAGACAATTACCATGAAGAACTATAAAGGGCAAGGAATGTGCAACTGGTTTGATTTCAAAAATCAAAACAATGAAGAGAAAGACAATACAAGGACAGTGAAAAGGCATGATGTAAAAGGTGGGATTTCTGTTTCGCTTCTTAGCTGCTCCAGGAACTTTTGAAACAAGTTGAAGTTCCAGGGGAAGAAGAGATTGAAGGGGAGGTTTAGGATAGGTAGAAGAAAGCTAAAAACATGGAGGCAATAAAGATCTCATGATTCTAACAACTCCCCTTGGCCAATTTGGACAATCTATCTGATCATTTACCAACAACTTGACTCATGGCACCTTTGTTGCTGCTCTTGCTTCTTCAAGTCACCAAGTGGAATTATAATTATTATTAAGCCAGAGAAAAAAAAATTATAGTAATCGCCTAAATGGTAATATCAATTCAACCATCTTTCATTTCTGTTTTTTTTAGGCTGTCATAATAATTGTTTCGTCCAAAGCAATTGATCAAAACAATCATTGCAGGTATGTCTTCCATGTGTTATGAATTGAGTAGCAATACGATGTATATCATTTTACATAATTAATGATTTGAATTCTTTTATAAGAAAATAACTAGAAATTTAAAATAAAAAAAATTAACCCGTTACTAATTGAATAAAATAAAATATTAAATAATATAAATATTTGTGACTTATTATCTTATAATTAAAAGAGAGAGAGAGAGAGAGATTTGAGATTGAAAATTTCAACTAAGTGATGTATTGGACTTGGGAATTAGAGTAGGATCTCTTATTTAGGCTTGGGTTGCCTTGATTTTGCCTAATCTATATAATTTTATAAGCTTATAGTTTAATATATGTCCATTCGTTATTATTTAAAAAAACAAAAAAATACATATATTAAATGTGAGCATGTTTCTTTCTCAAATATTATTTTAAAAATAAATTTAATGCTGGCTATCAACCACACATAACTCATATAATTATAATCTAGAATGATGATAGCTTTCTATTAACTTGATATTATTATTAGGCTTTTATTCTAGACTAGTTCAAAATTATAGGTAATAAATACATTAATCATTTTATTTTTATATGACCACACCAACATGGATTCAAAATGATATAAATAATTTTAAAAATTCTGATATAAAATTATATTTTACTTCCTATTTGACCTTAAATATTGTCGTACAACTAAATATATATAAATAAAAAACTTTATAAGCCATCATTTCAAATCTAAAATGATTTAGATATTAAAAGGTAATCAAATAGGAATGATAATGAATACTTGTCGGTTTAATTTTTTAATATTCATACCCTATTTATTAGTTATTAAATAAAATATTTAAATATCCATAAATTATCTATCAGGTTTTGAATATTTAACGGGTATCTATTATTTACTATTATTTATTATTTATTATTTAATAAAAAAAATAGTTAAAATATATATTTTGAAGCACATATATGTTTTATGTCAATATTTAGATATGTATATATCATATCATATAATATATATATATATATTGGTTAAGTTTTGATCATATTCATATCTTACTCATTATCCATCGAGTCCAAAAAATATCTATTTATTTAGATTGGTATTCATCAGGTTCATATTAAATTATTATTTCTATCCTCAAATCCATAAAAGGAGTTATTATACAAGTTTTAAAACTATATAAGTTCATTTCTACTATCGCCTTGACCTTTTTAAAATATGTTCTCATCAAAGGTTTTCAATAATCTTATCAATGATACCATTCATGGAAAATACTCTTTGAACAAATATTACACTTCTTCTATTTTATAAGTTTAAGGTTTCTTTCTATGATTATGACTGCTAATCAAGATATATAATGGGTTGGAAGATTTGTTGGCTTTCCAACTAAAAATATTTCTTGATCTTCAAAGATTATATCAATAAGTAAAGCTTATAATTAAAACTAGAAATAACCAAAAGCCTGTTTCATCTATTTTTCCTTTTAATATGTTCAAATGACACCTTTTTTAAGGTAGAAGAATAACAATATGATATGATAAAAAAAAAAAAAAAAAGATTGTCATCACTCTTGTAATCTTTATAAAAATTGTTATTGTAATTATAAGAAGCACTTTCCAAATAAATAATAGAAAAAAGATATGGAAAACATTAAAAAAATTAAACATATAACCAAAACTAATCCATAACCACCACTGTTATTCCTTAAACTCCTCTAGTAATTTAATAGAAAAAGTCATGGGTAAAAGCCAGCTTACACAAGTTTAGACCATTAAGATAGAATTATATTATCCTCATCAATAGAAGCTTTTTTACTAATAAGATATCTCTTGCTATTTGTCTCCTTTAAAACTTTATTATTATTAAAATAAAATTATATAGTTATAATAGATTAATTACCTTAGATAACATATGAAGAATATATATGGTAACCTACAATTAATCACATAAGATACTAACATAACATGCAAGATTTTTCTCATAATATTTAGAGGGTTTAAACATGATATCATAACTTAAACTCTAATTCTATATTTATCTTTGGGAATCTTTATATTAAATACTCTAATAGATGAATTTCACCAAGTCTAACCAGTAATAGTTACATGATAGAGAGGGGAAGATCTTACCCTAGACATAAAATTACGTTGTTTATTTTAAATTATACAACTAATAAATTTTGATAATGTAAAAATTACAAAACATCAATAAAATATTGGCTTTCATGAAATTATTTTATATTCTTTTAACTAAATATTTTATTAAAGTATAAAAATGAGAGCCTTTTACTATAAAAAACTATCTTGTCTAAATATAAAAGCAAAATCTTTTTATGTATAAGAGTTACCTTTAGTAGGTATGAAAGCTAAAAAAAATTTACATAAAAAATATTTTATAAATATAAAAGCAAAACCATTTTATATACAAGGGTCAGTAGGTATAAAAGCTAAAAGATATTTTAAATAAAAAAAATATTTTAAAGTTTCCCTCAAATTAAAGTGGATTGAAATCAATTTAGGTAGCTCATAACCAATAACTTGGATATCGGAAGGTTTCCAAAACCTTCATCCAAGGGGAATGATTTTACAGATTTACAGCTTCAGCAACATCATTTGTCAGCAAGATCTTCAGCCATCTCACCCATAACTTGGAAGCTTACTTATCTTTGAGGATTTCGAACCTTCTCAATGGTGATTACGTGATCCCTCGATTGTTTATCCCTATGATGAGAGACTTGTTTGTCAGATATGGTGGAAGTGCATAAAATTAGTGGAAATTGTCGGTGGCTTCAAAATTCAGTTCATGAAACATCATTTAAAGCGAGTTTGGTCTTGAAGCCGTAAAGTTTGCGGAGGAACAGGCTCAGGTAATTTTACATAACAAGAAGGATTTCTTAAGAGATCGAGTAACTACAAAAGAAACAGAAGCAATCGAGCAGCAACGTGAGCATTATATAACAGGCATCAATACTGAAACAACAGATATAATGAAGCAGTGCTCTAGTGATGCTTTGGTAATGAAATGGAAGCCTGCAGCTGACAGTCTGCTTTAGATTGGATGCAGAATATATAATCCTTCTAGCTCTCACTAGCCAAAATACTCCTCTGATTTAAGACAATTTATTGTATACAGTTACAATCTTGGACTATGAGCCGGCAAGGGAGGGATTCCAGTTCTATCAGGTTTTTCTTTTTCCTGCTTTCATTCCTTCATTATGGAAAAATGGTTTCAGATCAAGGAGAAGAATATATCTTTATTATTATCGTAAGCAAGCATGTTTTAAGAACCTATTCACTGTGATCATAGAAGTGGAATTTCCATGTCAACTTCAACAGAGAAACCTGTGAAACAAAAATGATAATCTTGATGTGATATGTTATCTAGACAATAAGAGAGATGCTGGTGGCTATTTTGAAAGGACACTGTGATTTGGATTTCATAATATTTTATCTTTTCCATATCATAAATCTTACAAAACGAAACAACTCATGCAAGTGAAAAAAAAATAGAATTCTTATGCATCATATTTTAAGAGAAAAAAAAATATTATCCTAGTCTATTCCTTCTGGTTTCCGCTACAATATTCCACTGTAGAATATTTCTAACAAGATTCAGGACTTGATAGTACAGAATCTGCTTGCCTAGTGATGGCTAGAGTTTTCATTTTACAAGCACATCATGGTAAGCCTGTTCTACTAGAAGACATAACAACAGAGCACCACCACTGTTAATAATATCCTTCTGAAATCTCAATCTTTAGAAGTTGTCTCGAGTATGTAGGGGAGCAGATCATTCAGTTGGATACTTCCTCCAGAAGATTCTCATTTTCTGTCTGTTCATCAACCTTCTTCGAGTTACAGATTTTTATGCTTATCATCATTGTTGTCACCACAAAAATACGTAGCAGAATGTTCAAGATCATAGACATAGACACAGCTTCACCTGACAATACATGCACAATTGAAAAACCTGCAAAAGTAAGATCTCAATGTTAAACTGATCTCCATATCAACTTATGTATATCTGTTGCTTCTGAATATGGCAGCAGAGGACCTAAGTGAACAACAACAAAACCTAAGGATTTAAATTCTCAATAATGAAAAGGAAATAAGTACACGCATAATAGTGAAAAATGTGTGTGGATACTTGTTAAAAATTCCCAAGTACGGGAACCACTGCTATGATATTTTAGAAAATGAATGCTCTCTCTGGTACCCAGAAGGAAACTTCATGAAATACCCAGAAGACTTTTCCTAGTCTTGTTTACAATTCAAAGTCATTGTCAATTTGATCAACTTGTTCCAGGCATCAGATTAGTAACCTCTTAGCAGCACCATTCGCCAATGACTAGTAGCTAACAGTGATCCAAGGGCTAACAGAAGATTATGACTTTACCTTTATCCAGTGTTATGTTGGGACAGCCTGATTTAGGTCCTGCTTTGGACTGGAACACACATGAGCCTTCTTGTTCTTCAAAATCTTTGCGCCCAGGCAAACTCCAAGTTAATCCAAGGCCAAAACTATTATCAGCAAGATAAGGACTGTATGAAAATGGAATGGGAATAGCTTTCAATTGTCTGCAAGAAACTGGAATGGGCAACGAAGATTCGACTGTGTAAACATGATGTCTGGAACCACTCAAGCATGAAACTTCATCGAAAGAAGGCGAAAGCCTGGTTGAGCAGTTGAGGTATATAAAGTTCTTCAAAAGATAGTAATACTGGAAAGGTGTACCAGAGAGGTTAAGATTAAGAAAGACTTCATGGACACAACTTTTGGGGTCAAGAAGACTGAGTTTTCTGATATCATAAGAGATGGATTTCACAACCAAGGGTCCGTAAGTTGGGAAATGAATCATGGTGGTGTTATCTCTGCAAACAAGTTCGAAACCAGGATTACCACAGTGCTGGGGTTGTTGGCCTAATGCTCGGAATGGGAAACGGATATCAGGACCGCCGCGACTGCACTTAACCATTGGACATTTGGATTCAAAAGCATTTACGGTTAGAAACATGGAGGAGAAGAGAGTGAAGAACATAAAAGCATCCATTGTTTGTAATAACAAGGAGACAACAGTTTGGCTGGTTCTGGTTTCTCCCCTATACAGTCACATAGAAAGATCTTGCACATCAACCTTGTCTGATTGAAATGTAAATAAAGAAAATCCTTTCATATAGATTTAGTCGAAATGTTAGCCCATCAAGAAAATACGTACTCCTCACTATATAAGTTAATTGCCTTCCAAGAAACTTGTTTCCTGGTAACTTCTCCCAGTGGAAGCTATAAAAGATGGAAAGAAATATTTTTTTTTTTCCCATTGGAATACAAACAAGATGGAAACAAAGTATCATAAAGTTTGCTTCCAACTCGTAAATGTTGGGGAAACTACCTGGAAACAACTTACTTTTAATTTGCCCACGCACGCAGCACTTTTCTAGAGGACTTTCCTACCTACCAAAGAACTGTTCTGAGGTTATGGAAAGGTTAAGAAGAAAATTAGAAAGTGTGGGACACCCTAAATGAATGGAAGTGATGGAAGCTGTAGCCGGCCCTAAGTAACATGATTGAATTATTGGGTTTATTTACTTTCAACTTTTTATGCTCCCCTGCTTTTGGTGCAGGAATATTTTCTTTACAAAAAGCAAGACGGGCTGCAAGGGGAGTTGAAGAGGTTGCTCGGGACCCAACTAATAAATCAGGACATGGAAACAAGATAGTAGCTCCAGCGCTTGGTGATCTGAAATCTAGCCAGTGGCCCCTCTTTTACGTAGTCTTGATGGTGATGAATGCAGTATTTCAAAATCATTTACTGCAAATCACTTTCTGCTGCCTTCCACTTGTCTTCTTCTATCCTTTGGAAGACTTCACTTGTGGGTCTTTCCGCAAGAAGATGACTTTCATTGTATTTTGCCAGCATTCACGTGATTTTGACCACTGGGCTCATGCTCTTCACAAATTTTTCTATCTCCCAATTTGTAAGACTCTAAACAGTGTATTTTGTTATCATTTACGTAAATTTCGACTTCTTCGTGAGATTCTGAACATTATTAATTAATTGAATTATTTTTTTTTAAGAAAAAACTAAAATCTCTCATAGTTAAAACTATAACCTCACTTACAATGCACCGTGAATTGTAATGTTGCATTGCGTTATTTGTTTTTTTAATTTGACTTCCTTTTTAAAAAAAAATGATACTATTTAAGGTATGGGAATATTAATGCTTAGTTCAGCAAAATCTTATTCAATTTTGTTGGTTCAAAATAATCTAGACTTTAAGGACCAAATTGAAACATTAACAAATTTCCAACCACTTTTTTATCCATACCAGGGGACTAAAAGGGAAAACTAATTTGGCATGCATAACACATACGCACACATGTGGGGATAGCCACTGCAATGAGGTAGCACGTGTCTTCTTTTGAGATACGAGGAGGGTCTTTCTCGTTGTCATTTGAAGCGTCTACGTGGTGGCCTTCTTATGAGACGACGCATGTTGGTGAATGAGCTTCGGTAGGCCATTCTTTTTTTATCTTTTTTTATCCTCTCATTGGTTTCATGCCTAACTCTCTGGAGTGGCTTTCAATATTTTTACGTCTAATTTGATTTTTATTTTAATTATTATTATTTTTAGTAATATTTTTTTTAATTTTATTTTTTAATATTAAATTAATTAAAAATTGAGTTTAGTAATTTTTTTTATTTTTTAGGATTATCCAGCTCTTTGGGTTATAAATTTAATAGGTTAATCCAAATTTATTTAAATTATTTTTTTTATTTTTTTATTAATTGATTTTTTTTATTTCATTCTTTCATAATAGTTTGTTTGAAAATTGAGCTTTATATTTTTTTTTAATTTTTTTCATGGGATTATCTCAGTTTCACAAATCAGATTATGGATTTGACAATTAATTTATATTAATTCGGGTTATTTTTTTTAATTTTTTTAATTATATTATTCAACATTGAATTAACTAAGAATTAGACTTTATAATTTTTTTTATTTAATTTTTATGAAACATTTCATTTTCGTGACCGAGTCATGTATTTGATAAGTTAACCGAAGTTGAATTGGGTTATTTTTTTAAAATTAAATATACTTTTTGTAATTTTACTCTTCAATATTTTGTTGATTGGAATATTTTTATATTTTTAAATTAATTAAAAATATATTTTAAATGTTATTTAATTTAATTTAATTTTTATTTATTATCAAATAAAATTATAAAAATCTTTTTATTGGCAAGTATTATTTTTATGCCCGTGCTTGTAATTTTTTTGTTTAATTTCATTAATTTATTATAATTATTTATTTTTATTACCATATAATTAAATAAAACAATTCAAGTCTTGGATTTCTCTTGCTATAAAATATAATAACAATGTGTAAACATTTTTTGTTTTTAACACAAAATTTATTTAGTCTGGCTCATAACATATCACACTCATAACATATCACAGGTGACTAATATAATCTTTGATAAAATTTAAGCAATTTCGTAGCGAAAGGTAAATGAGTTAAATTACTGAGACAGCGGTCTAATGAAAAAAAAAAGGATTAGTTGTGGGTTAGACGTTAAGAAAATTTTATTGTTTTCGAAAATCTATGTTTATTTAATTTTATGATAATGAGAATTTATAATTTAAATAATTTCAACTATCTAAATTATAGAAAAAGATATTTGAGAATTTATTTAATCATGTGATAATGAGAATTTATATAAATGTTTTTATAGATTAATTAATAATATCACCACAAAAAAAACTTAAATCTTATTCGTAAAGTAATGATTCTAATGGTTAAAAAAAAGAGTTATTAATACTGATTAGAGATTAAGAATGAAAATTGATTTTCCTAGTAAAAAATAAAACATGCAAAAAATTTACCTCAGTTGTTTCTCTCATTTATCATGGAATGGCTAAAACTCATTTCTTTAAGATTTAAGATGAATTGATTCTTTGATTTTTATTTTTACAATAATTAAAATAAATGATCATAAAAACTCTAGATCTAATTTTTTTAAAAAAATATTTTTGTTCTTGTTGATATTTTTATTATTATTAATGATTTTTATTTTCATGGATCTATGATTTTTATTAATAAGAAATTATATCAATTAAAACAAATATATGTCAAAACTCAAATAATTTAAATTAAGCAAGGGAAAAAAAGCATTTCTTTAGGCAAAGCTTAATTTTATTTATCCATTAATTTTAAAGAGAACATTTTTTTTTATGAAAATCACATCTAATCTAATTAAAAGTAATTAGGATTCATAAAGAAATTACAAAGCACAAAACGAAAAACATCATCTCCACCATTAGTTTTACCTTCGTTCTCGCTTGAATTGATATTCTCATCATCTATTCTATATTATAAGCCGGCAATTGCTGTCCCTCGCAATGAGAGGAGACTTGACAATTGGACCGTAAATGACTCGGGCATACTCTTGCCAAGTACAGACAGATCACTGGTCCAGATTCCCTGGCGGGTGTTGAGAAACTGAAATAAAACTTCCATTTATTAATGTTTATTAAATTACGGAAGGGATGGCTCCTTAAATAATTGACTAAATAATGGTTTCGGTGTGGAGCTCTCTTCACTGAAATGAAATTCATGTTACGCAAACGTTATTAGGTTATATTATATTAATTTTTATATAGTTATAAAAGTACAATAACAATATTTAAATATTTTTTATATTAAAAAAATATTTAATCCAACCCATATTATACTGTGAGCAATGACATGCTATTACTTTAAACTGGTCTAAACACTCTTAATTAATTTAATTTTAAACTTGTTCTTGGTAAATTTTTCTTTTAATTTAATTATTTGTATTCTAAATCTCATGCTTATAATTTTTTTTACATCCAACCAAGGTTTTTAATTGGTCAAATTAGCTAGTTATATTAAAAAAAACTCTCATGTAATGTAATTATTATAAATGAGGCAAAAAATTCACTAAATTCTTTTTTAAGTTTTTTTAAACTTGGACCCGTGATGTTGAGTTAGCCTGTGAACTAATATAAACTGAACAATTCTGATAATAATAATAATTTTTTTTTAAAAAAAAAAATCAATTTCGCCCATGCAAAGTAATAGAATGGTTCATCGAATCACTCGTTAGATTTACATTCTATTATATTAGCTGAACATGACATTTTCACTTGCATCATTTTTCATGTCAGTTCCAACTTAAAACTTGCCAAAGCAAAAAAAAAAAACATTTGGGTAATCCAACAGTCACAATTTATGAACAACCAATGCATAAGTTGATATCATATACCAGCAGCCCATTGGGGGTTGTATACTATGATAGTGCATAAGTTGTTTTGGTGCAAGATGCTGAGGAATAGCCATACCTTTAGAAAGATCACAGGCACTTGAGAAGTCTGAAGCAAGATCGTCACATGCCAGGACACATACACTAAAGTACTCAAATAATTCAGCCAAGACACATTCTCCGGTCTACCAAGATCATAGACTAAACTACAAACAATAGAAAGATTCAAGATAGAAAGAATACGAATTGCAGGACAGACCCTATAGGAGTTCCTTTGCTAGCCTCGCTGGTTTCTCCTTCAAAAATGCAACTTCACCATTTGGTGCAGTGAGCAGATGATGATTTGAACCCTCTTCTTCACTCCCTGCTGTCACAGATGACGCAACAGATTCCAATCCAACATCATCATCATCATCATCTGCATTGGCATTGGGAAAAAGGTAAGAAAACATATATCCATCAGAGTACCAAATAACCACGCGCAGACATCCCCTCTGGACTCTGCATGCATGTACTGACGTAGAAGAGCAATACCCCTTCTTAACAATCAGAGCATTCATTGATGGGAAATCTTAGAGCCCAGTCAATTGAATGAAAATAGATTCCCAACCTGATACCTACATAGTTCTATACATTAATGGCCACCTATTCAGGTAGCATAATTAAGAAAGCCATGCACGGTAAACCTCCTAATATCCATGATTCATCAGCTAAAAAAAAAAGTCACAACTAGTGATATGGCTAGAGCAATCTGCAGCCTGCTCTCAGTTAAACCACATATTTTCTTTGTTCAAGCATTGTGCTCATTCATTCTTATTATGATCCATTATCAGCATTATTAACAAAGAAATGCTCCTGGGATCGTTCTGATTTATTTTACAAGGATGTATTTGGGTGGCTC
Source organism: Populus ilicifolia (assembly GCA_015708895.1). Taxonomy (NCBI): domain Eukaryota; kingdom Viridiplantae; phylum Streptophyta; class Magnoliopsida; order Malpighiales; family Salicaceae; genus Populus; species Populus ilicifolia. Next base: position 51,156 of record SRLM01000267.1, read on the forward strand.
TACCTCTATGTCACATCTAACTGTTGGGTTTTTTATTGGGTTTTGATCCCAGTTCTACCAGAAAAGGAAGTGATCAAGAATACAGAGTCAATTCGCTTTGTTGAGGAATACAACTTTAAAAAATGCCTTCATCAACTTGGATACCCAGTAAGATAAATTCTCGTGCAGATCTTGAACTAATAAAGGGAAGAAACATGATTAATGGAAGAAAATTACCAGAATATGTTGGATGATCAGGAAGATGTCTAACTGCTGTGATCTGTATGCTTTCTGGCAGTAAACAATTACAGAAAGAGCCTGAAACCTCAAATAAAAGCTCCTTGATCAGACAGGGAAATATTAGAACTGGAACACAAAATCCAAAAACACAGAGCTGATAAACTTAGCAGCTTGGCTGCTGCCGACATTTGAAACCACCATATAACTCATATATTATTTACAAAAATACAAAGCAATGCTGGTTATTCACAGTTATTGATAACGCTCAAACATTGGCCACAAATTCTGGATCCAGATCTGACAGATATTCCAACAAAGAGTCACATTTAAAATTGCTCACTTTTTTTATATGAAAATAAGCGGTCACTTTTGTGTGCAGAGTACTAGGCCTAGAAGATCTCCAGTGAACTAGAAAGTAGCTTCTCATATAACATGATATGCGACTAACCTAATCGAGCCATTCGATTTATCCATCCAGGAATAGGCTTTCCAGTTAATCGCTGACAGACTTCATCAGTAAAGTGGTTGCAATTCTTGGCAATCAAATGGTAGGTGTCTCCATGATATTCTGCAGAAAGATGTTCCATGAATGACCGAAATTCTGAACAAGACATGTTGGTGCTGCCCAATAACAGAGACCGTCGAAAAATGAAGCCTGGACAACTTCTTGGTTCCACCTCAAACACCCCACTGGTTGGGTACTCATGGGCTCCGAAGCCATACTCCATACCATGCACTGATTAAAAGATCAGTTACAACGGGTTAATGCACATAAATTTCCAAGATAGAGACAATGAAGAAAATGACAGGTTTTATTATTCACAAAGACCTGATTTTAGAGTAAAAACATTAATTGAAATTGGAACATTGTGATGATTAGAGAACATTGATTTAGTGTCAACTAAAATTCATTGAAGTGCTATTAAGGATTATCAATCACCACATCTGTTATAGTTATTTTTAGCCAGATACAAATCAAAACAATTTTTTGTTGTTGTACTTTTAGGGGTGTGGGAGCACAGCTGTTTGTACCAAGACTTCCTAAAATATCTTTCTCCTCAATTACAAAAATGATAGTAATCTTTCCTGTCTGACAAAATGCATATAACTAGCTACAGATAGACACAGTCGATAGTTCGGGTTAGATATCTGCCTAATGCTGATAAGAAATGTAAGAAACAAAAGAGAAGCAAGCACAAGACACCTATAAGGTTTAAAGGTGTTTTGCAGCTTGCATCTGGAAAAATAACCACGCTAATCAAATATGATGAGATGTGATAAGCTGAGATCTGATGGCACTGCCTTAAAAGTAACCACAACAGCGCATTATAAGGACATTATCATGCTTGTTGATGAAGTAGCAAACTCAAACTTGAGGGATCTTGCAATCATGAGAATTATAAGTTAACAGAACTTGAGTGGTTTTCACGTAGCCCTGCCTGGTAATCACTTGGTTCCCTACGTAACTGATGTCAGCTATTAGGCAATTTGCCCCAATCCTGCACCAAGTTAGCAACTAAGCACAGCACAACACCAATGATGTTGACGATAGTAACCTAGAATTATCACATCCTAAATAAGTCATTCAAGGAAATGGAGAGTTTCCATTGTCTTGCCAAAAGAAATTCATATCTTAGGATCTTACTAATGAACATCTAGAGGAAACTATCCTAATTCCAGGAGTAATTTCCTTTTAACTCTAGCTGGAAAAGCTTCAATCAGGAGTTAACTGTCATTGAATGGTTGGGGCATCTTACATTGGGAGAATTCCAGCTATTTCTCCGGAAAACTCAAAATATGATTCTTAATTTCTTATCTCCTTTTCAATTCTCATGTTAATGTGTCGTTTACATCTCAAGTGTACTATGTTAATACAAACAATGTTAATTCCACACAAAAGAACACTAGAGAAGAAATAGATCATTTGATATTCTAGATAGCCCATAGAAAATAAAGACCACAGCATAGCACAAAACCTTTTACAAGCACACTTTATTCAAGTGATATGATTACATCTCTAGGTTCCAACAATCTGATTGCTGTACCATGAACCCTCCAAATTGGAACACCAAGTTCCCTTGACCTTCAAACTTAGCTTGTAATTTGTTTTAAGAATACAGCATGAATACAAAAGGTAATGCAGAAAAAAGAAGGCTGTTGGGAACGAGTTTGAGAAGAGGAGAATAGGGTTCATACATGCAGTGTACAGTTAAAGCTTCACTAATCTCACATATCTATCCAATCCAACCAGTAATCCTCTATCATGTGAGATGTTAAAACTCACCCACAAAAAGGCAAACATATCAGATAAGAAATGTGTTTCAATATTGCAAATGTTTTATCTTATCTCCAGCAGCACTATATTAGATAAATCATCCTAATACATGGAGAAACTCAGACCATAAAACATAATTTCAAGCCACCTTTAAGTAGCTTCTGCTAAGCCTTCCTCAAGATCTCTCATGTATTACCATTTTCAAGGGTTTCTTTCAGGTAAATAAAGTACCAACTTCTCCTCAGGCACTTATAGTTCTCCTAAAAAATCCTTAGACAATCAAATAACTAAAAGAGCATCAAGTTACTGATATCGCAATTCATAATCCAAGCAGTCCACATTTGACACTGTGAGATAAGTTTGAACCTGATAGGAGATGAAATGCACTAGATCTGAACATCCTAAGCTACAAACTTTGTTTCAAATGTTTCATGTTCAGTTAAAGGTGGTGTAGAATGAATATTGTTTTGGCTTTTTTCTAACCATATGTCTGCTTTTGTTATGTCAGCCTGCTGTCACAATAGAAATAAGAATTCCATTTCAGTGAAATGGTGACCTCCAATATTAACCAGAAATATTTGAAATTGATGCTAATTTTGAGGATATAAAATTTTATAGAATTGTTGCTCAAAGGTAAAATACCACTTTCTAATCTTTCTACAAGGGAATGCTATATAAAACCACCTATGCACCTTTGATTTAGGCAAGCAATTTGCCCCATGAGTTTGCTCCATTAGTTTCATATTTGCATGTAAATGAAACTCCCTAAATAATAGCTACACACTTAATGAACAGCCCATGATGTACCAAATTTCATTATTTTAGGTTCAATTATTTCTTTTGGCAGCAGTGGTTACCTTCTTCATGAAATCACATCACCAATGTTTCTAGCTTTTGTATTTAACAAACCAATTAACTTTACAGGAGAAAAAAGAGTAACGGAGAAAAATGAGTGGGCAAACATTTCTAGTTCAAAAAAAAAAAAAATAGTGACAGGGAGATGCGTAAATACAGGGGAGTTGCTCATGCATAATGCAATTATGAAGCGCATCACAAGTTGGTTTCCTTGCAACTTAATGCAACAACCATTTTCTTCAAAGCTGCAATAATCTCATCAGAGTTCATGAAAATATAAATGTTAAGAAAATTATTTGCTACAAGAGATTTGAGCATTTGGATAACATTTTTCTAAATTTTACATGATCCAACATAGATGAATCAAACTTTCTTTTCTACGTTACATTTAAAAGTTGAAGGAAAATTATCTAAGCAAGGGAAATCTTTCACAATCAGCATTTTCTTTCTCATGCACAATCCACGATGCATTATGGTTTCACTGTCTCGCACAATATGGATTTTCCAAGGCAATTATTTAAGGTGCTTGTGTGTTTCTATAGTCATTCTGGGAGTGAAATCAATCTTCTGTGAGAAAGGAAGCTTTGTGTTTATTTTTCTGTTTGTGAGAACTGCTCTTGGGCCTTGGAAAAGCTTCCGAGTGAGCCAGAAGTTTTCTTTCAAATATTATCCGCATATCATAAAATTCTGCTTCTTATCATCTCCATCTTCCTTCCTTCCTTCCTTCTGGTGCATTTGCCTCCCCCTTCCCTCCTTACAGTTATCGTGGGAAAACTAGTTTTCAAATAAAAACTTAAGGATGTCTAATGAGTGGCACCATCCTAATTCCCTTACAGTGGGAAATGTTGGTTAGCACAATCTTCTTAATAATCTTGTTTCTAAAAGTTAGCCTATTTCCACATATACATGGTATCAGCATCAAGTTCAGAAAGAGTAGTTCATCATTCCTGCTCATAGTTTCTGCCAATTTGGAACAAACACTATAACAGTTTGTGAACTTGTGGACCGTGGAAGGAAATAAACTACAATAAATCAGCTCCTTGCTCCTTCTAGATTTAATTTAGTGAAGAATGAAATAAGCTGTCGCATTTGCAGGGTGATTATAGGAAATTTTGGATACTGAATTCATCCTACCAATGAGAGAGGAATTATTCAATCTGCATCTGTAAAGATAGATACTTTACATTATTTTTAAGCAATAACTCTTTTGAATTAAATAAACAAGAGATTCCGTTGATTACTTTGAGAAGTAGATGCCACCTTAGCCACTGTGTGACTGCATATTGCATCTCAACGCTCCATATCCAATTCATATTGATCGGAAATAAAAGGCTTGATGGTAATAAATGCGACAATGCATCATAGTGATGCATTTGTTCATGTCTCAAGATATCAGTGACTCTTATTTGCAAGAATATTTTATTCTTCGGTGATCTGCCCTATTGCAAACGCAAACCTTCTAGTCTTAATCCTTTAAAAATGCCAAATTCTTCTGACACGTGATTCCCTCATCATGAGCTTCAGTCTACCTTAAAAAGTCTCCAGAAATAGAATTTTTACCCTAACATACCCTGTTACCAAAAGCAAAAAAAAAAAAAAAAATCTAGCTACGCGGGTGGAACAATGATTATCATTTGAAGTTTCTATTAATGCCAAAAGTCCACAACCAAGAATACTCTCACCAAGCAGAATTCAACTAGAAATGCCAAAATCATGCACATTAAGCAGCAAGTAAAAAACAAAATAAGTATATCATCTATTAACATTCAATTAATTACCTTCAATACCGGAATGGAAGATCCCGAGGCCAAACCAATAAAGGTAGTTATTTATTGGTGTAAGATCATAGATGTTAAGATACAACATCACGCGACTGCTCCCTCCAATACTCTGCTCCTTCTCCGAGCTTGAGCTTGAACTTGAACTCAAAGGAAACAACCGCATTGTTTGCAATCCACGATTCTTCAATTTACAGTCCAGATTTTCTCTATCACAAACTCACCATCCTCTAAAGCAATTCAACAGAGTCCTAAAAAAACAGAATAACACAAAAATTACAAGAAATTGAGGCGAGAGAAAAAGGGTTAATCAAGCTGTTTGGTTGCTGTGAAAATTTGGAGTGCTTAGTTTTTAACACCTTCTTGCATTTTCTCGGCAACCAGCCAAACAGAGGATATGAAGAGAGAGTTATGTGCAAGTAATAGAAGCGAACAAACCCTAGCAAAAATTGAAACTACAAAAAAGCTATAAGAAAAGAATTCAATTGTAACAGAAGGAAGGGAAGAAAGAAAGAGACGGCAGTGCTCATATATATATAAAAGCGCAGGCAGGGAGAAACAGAGAGCTTACGAGAGATGATTGTTTTGGAAAATGAGTCTCTTTGATCGGAAAGTGGGAGGCAAGGGGTTGAATCACTTTCCGCTGTTCTTGTTTTTGCAGGGAGGAAAGAAAAGGACCTGGCCTGAATGATTAGAGCTTCTATTTAATTAAAGTTAGTTATCTATTATCTATTATTATTATTATTATTATTATTATTATTATGATTTAATTCATTAATTAATTATGATTAGCAGTGTCCCCTGCCTTCATTTAAAAAAGCCAAAAACATTCCTTAACTCCGTATATATGATCACACAGGCCAAAAGGGATGCATGATCAGTTTCACAGGGACCCAAAAGACAGACCCAAGGACAGGTCAAAAAAAGTTAAAAATAGGTGTTATCTTTCTACCTTCCAAACTAATAGTTCAATACCGCCACTTAAATTGATCTCAAAACTCTTCTAGCTACATGCCAAACATGTTTGTCATTGTTGACTTCACAGCATTAATTAAATTCAATCATTAATTATTATTAACAAAAAAAAAATTCTTGCACTGTATATTTATTTGTAAAGCACTATTTATTAGTTAATTATAGTTTTTTTATATTTTTATTATTTAGATTTTATTTTTGTTAAATTATTTTATTTTTATAATACGGATCACGACTAACTTGGTTGACTGAATTTTTTAATTTTATTTTTAATATTAAATTAATTAAAAAATAGATTTTATAATTTATTTTGTTTATTTTCTATTATTCTAGTATCATGGCCCGAGAATAGTACTTAAATGATTAGCTCATATTGATCTAGCTTGTCTTTTATGTTCCTTTTTAATTGTTTTTTTTTTTAATTTTATCATTCAGAATTAACTAGATTAAAAATTAAGTTTCATATTGATTTCTACAGAGATATTTTGGTCTCATGATCAGGTTAGCAAGTTTAGGCATTTTAATTCCGGTTAAATCGAGTTGTTTTTTATTTTCTTTTTATTATATCGGTTTCATGATTCAATTCTTAAGTCCTTCAACATTGAATTTATTTTTTATTAGGTTGTTCCTATCTTATGACTCGAGTCATAAGTTTAATAAGTTAACTCAGTTGACTAGATCTTTTTTATTTTTTAATTGATTTTTTTTTAATTTCATCAATTAATATTGTATTTGATTAAGAATTAAGTTTAATAATTTAATATGGTTTGCTTTTTATTAAATTATTGTAGTCTCATAATCTGAAAATGGTACTTAATAAGGTAACCTAAGTTGAATTAGCTAATTTTTTATGTCATTTTTATAATTTTAATTTTTATAAATTTTAATGTTTAATAATGCATCATGTATGGTTGATTGAGAATTAAAATTTTTAATTTATTCTTTATAAAATTATTTCAGTCATATATAAAGAGTGATGAACTTGAGAGGTTAACTCGAGTTACATTAATTTATTTTTTATTTTTATATTATTTTATCTTAATATCATAACCTAGTTATAAGTTTGGCAAATTAAATCATATTATTTTTTTAATCTCATTTTTTCACAATAAAGTGATTAAGAATTGAACTTTATTATTTATTTTAATTTATTTTCTATGGAGCTGTCTCAATTTTATAACTAAGATCATGAGTTTGATAATTAGATGAATTTATGTTGTTTTTTAGATTTTTTAATTGAATTTTTTTAATTTTTATCTTTTAAGATTAGACAGATCAAAAATTAAACTTTATAATTTAATTTAATTTTTATAAAATTATTGAAATTTCATAATATTCAATCTCACTCCGATGGCTACCTCATCGGACGTCTTGGGGCTGACATGCAGCCACTAGCAGAACAAGAAGCAATGTGTTAGCCTCTGAGCCACTGAACGAATGAAACAGCTTAAAAAGGAAGTAACCATGCTGGAAAATGGAATGATAAGAGAATGAAAACTGTGAGCCCTCTTCTGGCTTTGGGGCCATGCCTTGTTTGGCACGAGCATATCATTGTCAGGCATCACTCATGGCATTGCCTCACTTTGCCCCGTGGAGTGGGAAATGGTGGCTGGAATTTGGATTCTAAAATTGTGTCCATTTGTCACCGAACGGACATTTAATTTCTACTGTTTGTTTCTTGTCAGGAAGAGGTGGTGCAAATCAACCGCGGAGACAGGGCTTCTTTCTTTCTCCTTTTTTTTTCTTTGTGTTAAAAAAATGTAATTAGGTTTCTTTTGGATTTTTTGTATAATTTTTTTAACTTTTTATTTTATTTTATTTATTAAAAAATAAACTTTATAATTTTTAAATTTGATATTTTTAATTAAATGACTAGTATTATAGGTTTTAAAAATTAATACATGTTGATTTTTTTTGCCTTATTTTCTTTTTCAATATAATGAATATTGATTTTTTTTTATATAAAATAGGTTTTGTGGTTTTTTTTTCTATCAAGTTATCTTGATTTCCTGATTTAATTTGTAGATTTGATAGGTTAATTTGAGTGTACTCGTAATTTTTTTTTGTTTTTAATTACTATTTTTTCATTTGGATTCTTTTATATGGTTGATTTAAAAAAAATTATCTTTTAATATTTGATTTATTGAAAATTAAGTTTCATAATTTTTTTATATTTGATGCTTCCGTGAAATAGTCCGCGGCATGAATTTTATAAGCTAACAATAGTTTTTTTAAAATATTGGGTTTCATGATTTTTTTTAGCCTTGAGCCTTTTTATGCCTTATAATTGCTTTAAATTTATTTTTGTATGATTGATTTTTTTTTAATTTATTTTTCAACATTTAATTAGTCAAAGATTAAGCTTTAAGGTTTTTAAATTTAATATTTATAGTCAAATGACTTGGGTTAAGAACTTAATAGGTTAACACAAGTTGATTTTTTTTAATTTATTAATTAAGTATGGATATGAGATTTTATATTTTAGAATTTTAAAAGATCAAATTAGTATTGTTTTTTATGTTCTTAAATTAACCGAATTTATTTAATTTAGTAGACTCAATAACTCAAGTCTTGAATTTCTTTTACTTCATTAGATGTCCTAGCATTGCTTTAGCTTTGCTCTCCTTGCTTCTAAAAAAATTTAGCATGGTTTGTGACATTGCACTAGCTATTAACATAAATTTATTTGAGTTATTTTTTATGATTATTTTAGCTTTTGATATTTAGTTTATTATGATTGGACTTTTTTATTTTTTTTATGTAGGTTCCATAGTTTTATCACAATCTCTTATCTTCAATTATAGGTTTCATATATTAACTATTATTGATTTATTGATTTGAATCAATTCAATATATTGTTATTTTATTTTATTTTAATTATTTTATATGTTATTATTTAAACTTTTTATATGCATCAAGCTTTTAACTTATTAATGTTTTAGTATTTTTGTTAGGCTTGAAAAAATAAAAAAAGAGCCAGTCCGAGGCTGAGCGCTGGGACAAAAGGCTAGTATTGTAGCTACGAAATAAGCTTACTGGGTTCTTGTGCAGGTGACCACCCAAAGCACCTAACCACAATCTTGTGCTTTCTGCATACGTTATGGCCTTTGTTATGCGTTATGCAATCTCTTTTCGTAGAAAGAATCTTGTTAAATATAGCGAAGTATTTCTTTCATGTGCAAACTGCTTGCACCAAACACATAAGCAATAAGCAGCTTAACTATGATGCAACAGAACGGCTCTGCTCCATTTCTCGGATAACTTTAGTTCGTTAAATTTACCCAAAATGATGCTCCATTGGTTAGCAGGGAAATCACAACGAATACAAACGCAGCTAGTAAATTTAATGCCATAACAAGGCAGATTAGCTACTTGCTAAGATAAATTACACATGAAAATCCATTAGTAACAGAAGTACTGGTGACTTCACACATTTACAATAACCACGTTCTACTAGAAGAACATATATTTACAATCAAAGTTATTTGAAGCTATATGTTACAATCCATTAGGTATAATAAACGTAAGACTCCATGTTTAGTGCCTTACTCTTTAACTTGTCGAGCCTCTTATGCTTACACTGCAGTTGCTACCGTTGCGTGCTTCAAAGTGGAAATACCAGAGGCTTTCCAGGCAAAGACAGGCAAGGGATGTTAAGAATTGTGAAATGGCTTCAATTGCCGTCGCAGCTGACATTTCCAGTGTCAAGAACATTGTAGTACAAGCAGGATGGCCTGCCATCAAATTTGGAAACTACTTGGCGAGATAATAATCCACAGTAACGTTTCCCTAACCGAGCAACGCAAATATCAACAATTTTCTTGAACAATCCGTCTTCTTGGATTAGTGGCTGCGCAACAAACTCAACAAGGGGCATCCACTGCAGGATGAAAACACAAGAAAATTAAGGAGATTTAGAGACTATAGTTGGTGTTAATAAATTTGCAATTAAAATCCATTATTGTAAATCCATGGAAAAACTCCTAGCTCAGCTTCAATTTCCAGTACTCTTCGTGGATCCCAAGATGTCATCTTATAGAAATATTGGAGTGGGATGACTAGTTTTTATATATATTATCAATACAATAAAATCTTATAAAAAATTTTAAAATATCATCAATAAAGACCCACAGAAACAGAGAATAATAAATTTAAAATTAAAAAAAATACGATTTTTTTAAAAAATAATAATATTAAAAAAAAAACACGAAACCCCCACATAACAGGGGGGCAGTGGCTAGCTATGAGAGGAGTCTAATGGTCACTTGGCCGGCTAAAAGAACAAGCTAGCACTGTGTGATCATTGTAATTATAATGAATCACCTTCAGGCCAGACAGAATATTGTTGATGCATGAGACAAATAAGCCATAGCTTCTGTGGATTCAATTATATCTTTGATCAGACAGAGGAATTCGTTTCCAAAATTTTCACAATTATTGATGCAAGAATGAATAATGTGAAGCTAACTTACACACACCAGTGAGGAGAGAAACTTACTTTTGCTGCTTGGATTTCAAGATTATCAACCTTAATCTGAGTTGACAAGGGTTTCAGCATACATACAAAGAACAGATCTGACTTGTCAAAATCCAAGTTGTGAGCATGCCTGAAATCAGTGTTGAAGGCTACATTAGACAGAGTGTTGGGAAAGGCATACATGTGTGAGTGGCTGTCCGATACTTGTGTATCTAGAAGATTTCATCAGGTATAGCATCTTCGTAGCTAGATATACATGATTATGAACCTATAATGCTTCCATTACAAATCATTCATTCATTTCTTTTCTTTGCACAGAAAAAAAGGGATCAAATGCACATTTCCAGAACTGTTCAGTGCATGGATATTGCTATGAGAGGAAACAAGTGAAGCCAAAGTAAAAAGTTCTTAACCTGAATGCTATGACTTCCACAAACTCAGTATCGACCTGCAAAATAAACAAAAACTCAGCTGACATTATTGGCACGACTTGATCGTTCAAAGTTAATTTATTATGCTGATGTAAGTTGGTAACTATCAATGGTCCTGGAAAAGAAATTTTAGTGTAAATAAATGAAGTACGAAATTGAAGGTTCTTACACCAGTTTCTTCCTTGACTTCCCTTAAAGCTCCTGTGTAAATCTCTTCTGACTGAAACAATATATAGCAATTGAGATTTAAAAGCTGAAATGATATATTAAGACTGGTCTTTCGTTCGAAGTTTTCATAAATAGCTGATTCCTTGGTTCAAGATAAAATTACGTACCTCGAGAATAAAACCAGTCGGTATTTTCCAAAGATCGGCAAATGATGGAGCATAGAATTTCTCTTGTACTACAAGAACCTGCAATTGATTGCCAAAGATCTTTTATAAAAAACTGAGACCATTGTAGTGCTGAAGGACTAATGATCCAAATTTGTCAAAATTAGTTAATTGGGGCAGCTTGGAAACTTTTTTCTTCCTCAATAATCATACCTCATTTTTGTCATTGATCACAAATCCCCCAACACCAACTTGATGCGTAGCATTAGAAGGAAGCATACAAGGTCCTTCGGGAATCCAGTAAGTCAGCATCACGTATCCTCGTTCTGCGTGGTGGTACTCAAAACCTTCCTGTTAATCAATTTACTCATCCACTGAGATTGCATGTCTCGTGAAAAGATTGAAGGAGCCAAACATTCCTCATCATTTTCTTGAGTCATTTAATGAACTGGTATAAATTGCAGATGCTTCAAGCCAATGAAATGAAACAATTCAGTAGTAATGTTTAAGTTTGAGCACAAGTTACCTTCACAGCAACTGGAACAAGCTCTGATCGTTCCAGGGGCAGCTTGAGCCAAATTCCCTTCTTTCCCTGCAGTGAATTGACATGGTAGAAGTCAATTTGGTGACCAACATAGGGTATCCAAGAAACAATTTAAGCCACACAGGAGCTGATCATGCATCGGCAGAAATTTACCTTCATTTTCCAGTGTGCAAGGGAAACTTGGAGCATCGGAGCAAAGGCTTCTGGATTAACCGGTAATCTATCCGAATCAACCACAACTCCCCCGTAATCATCATCGCAGGCATCAAGTACTCCGACATTTCTAGAAAACAGACTTGAACCAGCACCATTTGTGCTAATCTGATAAAAGTAATTCTCTGATGCGGTTTTTTCTTTGTCAACTGAGCTGATAGCCGTCTTTGGCATAAATGTACCTTTTGAACTCAAATAAGATGCCTTCGTAAATACTCCTGAACATAAGAAGCCATGGAAGCAAAACACTCATTTGCTCATCTTTTAATGCGAAAAAAAATGTCTCTGTTAATGAAATGCCGAATCACCAACTATGCCAAATTGGGAAGCAAGAACAGGAAATCAGTAAATGCTATAACCTAATGAGATGAGACATGCTTGTCCGTTTATAATCATTTACTAGCACCTGGTCTCTGTTTAAAGACTAATTAGCAAAGAGCAGAACAACCTCGGCAAAACACAGATAACTTCAGAAGGAAAAAAGAATGGCTCAGAGCATGAACTGGGTCTCAAAATGTCTGATACAGAAACAAAAACAAACCCTTCAAATCGAAATGTGTAAATGCCCTGCTTGAATGCCAAGAACATTGAGCAACATTGACAAAAACAAGGAATATAACAAAACCGCATGGACTTGTAGTGCTAATACAATGATTCATCACCCGTCCCACTTACCTCTGCAAGAACTGAACTCTTGAGAAAATTTAACACCAACTGAATGTTCGAAACTGGAAAACGGACTTGATTTTGTCCTTGCTACGAGGGCTGCTTTCTCAGATAAAGATGATGATTTGGAGTCAAGAAGCTTCAACTCCATTGATGAAAATGCAACCCAAATCCCAACTAACCACAATCCTACAAATCGAAAGCAGAGAGAGGGAGGGAGGGGGGTTATAAAAAAAATGTATCATAACAAGAAAATGTTATTGGGTTCTTCGTCATTCGGAATCATCAATAGTTTGCATGGCCAAGTTCGATTCATGACAAAGAAATAGCATATTCAAACAAATCAAAATGCTGTAGGGAAACTTCATGAAGTGACAATAACGTGTGCTCATCTTGAGAGTATATATGTTGCAAAAAGCCACGATTAAAGTATTATAGTGGAAATCTTGCTCAACATATGGTGTAAAATGAAGATATCAAAAGAAGGAAGATTAAACCAGCAAGTCATGAAAGAGGAGGGAGTGTGTTTAAAAATGAGATTTTTGTCAAACGCGCCTTTCAGGAATGTGAAGGGTGGCATGATGTTATTTTACATGAGGGAATGGATTTTAAAGCATATTCCTTCTAGGAAGACATGAAGATACCGTTGGAGAGACTTTGTTTGTGGTGATTTACTGACAAAGTGGCCAAAGATGGAGACATGCAACCCTAATGATATTTAATTAGGAGCAACAATTCATGGATTTTTAGTTTTTTTAAACAATGTCATTTAAATATTCTTATTTTGACATCATGATATTTATAAAAAATTTATATTTACCATTTATTATCTCTAAAAAGAAATTAACTTTATATATACACACACATACATATATCAATTATAAGATTAATATAAGTCGGTTCTAAAACAAGTGAAATACAATGAAGAAAATAATGGCTTTTGATGATTATTGAAGTTGTTTAAAAGTCAAAAGTATTCAAGATCTTTTTAGATTTTTTTTTAATTTAGAATAGCATTTTCAACGGTGAGATCAAACAAATTAACATGAATTGTGAAAGAGAATAAGAGTCGAGATTGTTGGAATGTTAAACTAGGAAGAAGTGAGATGTTTAAGAGAGTATTTATTTCTGTGGTAAAAAAAAAAATTTTAAATTAATTTTTTTTGTTTTAAATTATTTTTTTTGTATTTTAAATTGTTTTAATATGCTGATATTAAAAATAAATTTTTTAAAAATAAATTGTTAATACATTTTTAAGCAAAAAACACTTTAAAAATCAACTTATTCTATTGATTTCTAGTTTCTTTTTATTCTTTTGTAAAAATATTATATGTTTTTAATTTTATCATCCAATCCAAGTTACCATGTATTATTATTTTAATTTGATCTTTGTTTTATTTTTTCTTTTTGTTTAAGTTATTTCACATTTCAATTTACCCTTCAATAAAAAAAAAATTGGTTACCCTTCAATTTATTTTTATTTCTATTCTTATTCTTATTTTTTTTAATTCTTAAATTTTTTTATTAATTTTTTTTTAATTTCATGCTTCAATGTTTGATTTATTAGGGATTAGACTTCATGTTTTCTTTATATATAGTGCTTTCAGTCTAAAAACCCGAGATAAGGATTTACAAAATTAACGCGTGTTAACATTCTTTGTTTTTTACTTATTTTTTATTTCATTGTACTACATTAGTTTTTTAAAAAATTGACTTTGTGATTTTTTTAATTTTTTCTATTGAGTTATTTATATTTTATAATCTAAACTACAAGTTTTGTGAGTTGATGCACCCTTTATTACCCATATTATATGTTTATTACACTCTTTCGAATTGACTCGAGCTGAGTTTTTATTATTTTTTTATTCAACTTCATATTTTCAAAGGTGTTTTTTCAAGTTATTGTGATGATTTTTTTTTATATTTATTAATATAGAGGATTTTTTATCTATTTAATTTGATGCTTATAAAAAAAATTAATTTATACTTCAAAAAAATTTATGTTAAAAAACAGATGAAAGAAAATCTATGTATTTGATATTTTTGTTGAAAAAAATTATGACCAGCGGATATTCACGAGTAAAATAGCTAATATAAACTGATTTTTAAATAACATTAAATCCAGGGAAGACTTTATGAATCTAGTTTAATGCTAAATGATAATTTTCTTTTCAATTTTTTTTATTTTTTTTTTCATAGGTAATTGCATATAGGTATTTTTTTTATTGTTAGTAACTCTATAACTCAATATTATCGAATTATAACTATTTAAGTGATGATCAAGTGGTAAAAACTTAAAATTAAAAGGTTTGTTTTTTCTGTGGTTTAGGTTTGAATTCTTGGTTGTTTATATGATAAGTACTTGAGGCTTGCATAGTTGTTAACTTTAAAACCCGTAGAATTAGTCGTGGTACAAGTAAGCTGGCTCGGATATCCATATTAATCTTGAAAAAAAAATTACTAAATTATGTAAAGACTCCCAAAGTCTAATCAATTATATAAGCTGTTATGTTGGACCGACGGAGGTGAAAGAAATCATGAAAAGATTTATTTATTTATTTTCTAATTTTTGGTGCGTGAAACATACTCGAGGCATGAACGCGTGATTGGGAAATACGTGGACAGCAATGCACGTCGTGGTTTCTTCAGCAATATCAGGATTGAGGCTTTTGAGAGATGCTGTGTACCGATTACCACACCCGCGTATAATAAAACCATGCATGTACCCCTTTCGTTACAAGGCCCATGTGATTTCTTTCCTTTTCAAGAACTTGAAAGTTATAACTTTACATACCTGATCCGTTAATAGACTTATTTTTTAAATATTATGATTTAAATTTTATAAATTTTAAAATTATTAAAAATTTATATTATTATTAATTTTATACGCTAGCTAGCTGACCCAAATATCTATATTAATAAAAAAAATTATCAAGAATCATTCTACTCCTTAATAAAATAATAATAATAATAATCCAAACATCCTTAATTTCTTTTTCTTTTTTTTTTTTGAATTTTTTCATGCTGCTTCTTTTACTACTCCAAGTAACTGCATTAGAATATAAATTTAATTTAATTTTTATGGTACTCAAGTTTAGCCAATACACTATAATTTTTTTTATTAATATACCATGTCATAATAGAAACATCACCACCCACTTCACTCTCTTTCCTGGTTTGATATTATAATAACTTTTAGGATTGTAATATGAAAAAAAAAATTAAAATGATGATCACGAATAGCACTACAATCCGAAATTGAATTTTATAAGAAAACAAAAGCGTATTCTACAAAATTAAGGAGATGGAAGAAGAAGGTCATCTTAAGGTTAGTTTACGTTATCAAAGGTAAGAGAGCAAGAAGGAAGCAGCACAGTCACTTGAACCACAGCAAAGAAAGCTTGTGAGAATTAAGACATAAGCATATTTTTATAATTTACAGATCAAGAGTGCATTAGAGATGAGGAATGAGCACTAACTAGAAAATTGATTGGGCACACGCATCGCCAAAGATTTATGCAAATAAAGTTTCCACTCAGCAACATAATAATGGATAGGCGAAGAAAGTAATGTGTAAACCGAAAACATAAACCACTTTTGATTGATCATTTCCATTCAAAACCATCTAACTTATTTGAAATACCCTCCATTTGTTAAGTGATGGGATTTCTATCCTGAGAATCCATGAAAATGGACAAGCTTTGGTTATCAAGAAATTTCCTTGCAACTTGATGAAATAAACTAGCCAATTGAGATCTACAAATGGCAACCAACCATAATAGTGCTCTTCATGCGTCCTTTACATGGTTGGGTGGTTTTCTTTCACCTTTTGGATTTTGTTGGCTGCCTTGCTGGTGGACTGGGATGGGCTGAGGCTGGCTGGGTATTTTGTTACTGGCTTCTTTGTGGACTGGGTTTGCAGGCTGATTTGCTCAGCTGGTATTTCTCCAGACTTTAGATTGGCTAACTCAAACAGCTTGGGCGAGCTTCGTCAAAACAAATAGCCTTCGATTCCTGATTGTCACATTACGTTACAGTTACAGAAAAAAACTAATTCATACGGCGATATTACTGTGCTAAGCACTGGGGATACAGACTGTGATTTCCTATGGATTTCAATAGTGTGGCATCTATGGCTATGAATGTGACCTTCGTGCGTGATCGACTAATCTTGGTTGATGGAGATTTTGTTGCCCATGAGTATCTGGCTTAAGCTGTTTTCGGGGGGGCTACTTGGGTTAGGCACTAGCTTTTCTCATTTTGTCCTGTCAAATTTGGCTGGCTTCTCGGTTGGATTCTTTGATTGTTTTGAAATCTGTTGTTTGCTTTCGATTTTGGCTGACTTCTCCACAATTTTGGCTAGGCTGCATCATTTTTGTCAGCTGTTTTTTTTATTACGAGCTCTGTTTGTCCATGTTTCATAGGCGCTCTCACTGATGGTGCTTGATTTTGGGTGTGCTACCATTTTTAGGTTCCTTTGAGAGGCACCCTCCTAACCATTCAGATCAGGTCCTGGTTTCATTTTTTTTTAGCTTTCTATACTGACTTGTTTTTTTTTTTTTTTTTTTAANTTTTTTTTTTTTTGGTAAGAAATCAAAACTGAGAAAAATCCAGGCTCAAGACCCAAAGATTGCCTTTTTACCTCTGCTTTTTCTCATCTATTTTTCACTCCATCCTTTTCAGTTCTTTTTTTTCTTTTTCGGGAAGCTTTTTCCTGGATTTCTTCTTTCTTTCTTGCCTCTGCCATCCCCGAGGCGGCTCATCTTTTTGATGTTTTGCTTTTGCAGTCTGTATGCTAACAGAAAAGGGTCTCCCCAGTTGTGGTCTCTCTGCAATCACTTCCCTGGTTAATTACACCTTTATCGTCATAAAATTTCTCAATCAAATCCTATATAATATTACTAAACATGTTATACGTGAATGATTTGACCAAGATTCTCTCTTACTTTTGTAGTTTTGATGACTTATACTATAGTTTAGACTAAGCATTTCTTTCTTTTATGATGATTGGATTACACAGTGGAATGCAATCTTTTTCGGCTTTCTTATTTATTTTGGGTGGTGAAAGGACTTCCCTTGAAAAACAAAAATTTAATTGTTCTACAAAGCTGTATTATGATAAGAATTCATGATTACATTCAAATATTGCAATAACATTGATGAAGGGGCAAAAAAAGGGCCGCCCAATTCGACCTTTTATTGATACTTGGAATATTTGAGCTTGGTGCACCTCATTCAAATGGTGGCGAACAAGCACAGCATAGGGTAAATTGAAGGAGAAAAGGAAAGCTGCAGCAGAATCACCATTGAGACCTTGTAATGCGGCCGTTCTCTACCGGTTAATCGGTTTCCGAGGAGGCACTTTATTTGCGATATGAATTCATCATTCAGACTGTGTAGTGGGGGTTGACATCGATATCTAAACCCCTTAACTTGGCAATGGACTCTACCTTGCCTTTCAGGGTGTGAAGCTCTCTTAATCTGCTTGGCATGAAAAGAGATATCAAAATTTGTATGCAATACCGTAAGTGGAAGGAATCGTGATGAATAAGCATGAAATATGAAATTCGCAAGAAAGAGACCAAACCTTGCAATCTCTGCACGTCTTCTGGCTTCTTCTGCCATGATGTTAATGTCCCTGAAAGTGTGCTTTTCGGGGAACGATTTTGCTTCCATAGATAGGAGGCCATGAAGTGATCGTTGCTCAGCCGCCCACGCAGCTTCTCGAGCTTCCTTACCGAAGTCCTTTTGGGTGGTCATTGCTGTCTGAACAATAAATAATGGCCAAATCTCAGAAGGAAGTTCTCAAGAATTTAAAAGAAAGACGATTGAGGTTTTCTTTCACTCACTCTTTGGTTATAAACCAGACTCCAGGCTCTGCCACTCTGTGCATATCGAACAGCGAACTTGATAGGATCAAGCAGCTTGTATGTGACAATGTTGTATAGCCATATGACAGCAGTCCAGCGCCAGCCAATCTTACTGATTCCAGCAAAATCCCATGTTGCTGTGGCAGAGATCACAGTTGCAATCTGTACCAGTTAAACAGTTAGTTTAGAACTGTAGCCTCTTTGGACTAGAAAGTAAAAATAAATCTTTCAGGCAATGAAATATTGTTTAATAACTTGCAAGTTTCGAAGCATTTACCAATTGAGCAATGATGAAAGCAGAAAGAAGAAGAAGACCAGGCCTTTCCTTGTATGACCAACTCCTGGAACGAGTCACAAATATTAGAGCCTGGCTGATGGTGCTAACTTGAAGGTACACGGCTGATGCTAGCTGTCCATTCAGTTCCTTGGAGAGAACTTTATCCGAAAGATCCAAATGTTGGTGAAAGCTTTTTACATGGAAGTGCTTCTGCGGCAACGGAAATGTTGGTATTGTCAAAAGGCAGTGTATGATGTAAATGAGTTGAGCTGATAGCTCTTTGCATTTTTACTCAAAAAGAAAACACCAGTTCCCTCTTTACCCTACAATGAAAAATTTAGAACACAATGCTTATAGAAACATGATAGCAATAGATGCATTTACCGGAAAGAAATCGGTTTTAAAAGCCAGCCAGAAGAATACGACTGTCATTACAGCAAGGTAGCTGCCAATCACTATCCCTGTTGCAAAAATTTCACTAAGCTTCCAACAGTCTGGTTTTGGGGATGGCTTAACTCTGTCTTTGGATATTGTCATAATTGTTCCTGGAAATAAGTTGAAATAAAGGTATATGAGAATTTGCAGGTCAAGATGATTGCTAATTGCATTTTACTTTGCAAAAATGCTCACCGTCATTGAGAACGGCAATGATGAGAACCATAAAGGGAGGGAAATCAAACTTCCAGAAGACAGCAAGCAACATGAATCCCATCTGTTGCAAAAGTATCCAGAAGCCAATGAGTAGTGACCAATGAAAGCTACATCTTGCAAATATGGTGAGCTCCTAAGGAACTAGTATTCCAGGAACCACGAAGAGAGAATTAGAAACTTACCACAATACGTATTGTGATTGATACTGCATATATCTGGAAGAAACAAAACGAATGTTAGGCAAAGTGTTCCAAGGATTCTAGTCATGTATAATCCCCTAATTCAGCAGTTACTTTTATCAACTCACGGTATAGTTCTTCATTCTTTGAAATATGGCACGGCTGGTTAAAACAGCACTAATGATTACACTAAGTCCAGGTTCTGTCAGAACAATATCAGAGGCACTGCGAGCAGCATCTGTTGCATCTGCCACCGCGATTCCTATGTCTGCTATCTTTAATGCAGGTGCATCATTAACTCCATCGCCCGTCATTCCAACTATATGTTTTTTGGCTTGCAATCGCTTCACAATCTCATACTTGTGCTCTACAAAAGGCATAATATGTCAGATGGGAACGCTAGGTTGGTTCACCATGGCACAAACTGTAATGAACCTAATTACCTGGGAAAACACCAGCAAAACCATCAGCATTTTCTATGAGCTCGTCAATTGGTAGAGTTCCAACTCCATCCTTGTTTTCACCAAGCAAAGAGGATGATGGATACATGTTTGTTCCCATACCAAGCCGCCTTCCTGTCTCCTTTCCAATTGCTAGCTGGTCACCTGTGATCATTTTAACACTTACACCTAGATCTAGAGCTCTCCTAATAGTTTCAGCACTATCATGGCGTGGTGGATCAAAAAGAGGGAGAAGACCAACAAATTCCCAGGGCCCACCAGGGCTGTCCTTGTTACCAGCAGGCACCTCCTGTAAGTAATAACACAGACCATTTCTAAAAGTTCTATTGAGGAACGAACTCCTAGAACAGTAAATAAGAAAATCAAAGCTTATACCTGTCGAGCAACACCGAGGGATCGAAGTCCACGCTCAGCAAATTTATCGATTATGGAATGCACTCTTCTTTCGATGTCTGATTTATTCCATGCCAGATTGAGAATCTACATTTCCGCATAAGAAGTGCATAAGTTTTGGATTTATGATAAGGATTGAAGAGATTAGAAATGAAGCTTCTAACTAAGAACCTGCTCTGGTGCTCCTTTGCTCACTCGGTGCATCTTTCCAGCACTGTCCAGGTATGTAAGTGCTGTCCTCTTGTCAGTTGGATTGAAGGGAAGAAAGTGAACTTCTGTGATTCCAGCTCGCGCCTTCAAATTGCACAAAAAAATTAATTACTTTGACAGAGAATACCAACCATAATTTAGGCACTGATTATCTAATTATTCATGAACAAATGAAAAGGCTATAATCTTTGAAAGATAAAGGAGGCCAAATACAGTTTTCCTGGAATAATCATAGCAATTCTTGCATATGATGAAGTAAACATCCACTTCTTGCAATTTGACAACACCATAACAGTATTATTAAAAAAAATATATCCGCATGAATGTGAGAACATTTATTTAATTGGCAAGATGCACTACCTCTTTAGGATCAGCCAGCATGGAAACAATGGCTGCATCAATAGCATCTTGATTCTCCAACCGTGAAGCTCTTGCAGCCATCAAGACAACCATGTCCTTGTCAACCTCCTTGGAAAAAACCTGCAATAAAATGGATGGGGTTAAACGTCTCACAAGGTAAGTTCAATATATAATCTGTTCTGATAGATATTTAAAGACAATTTTTATTCTACTTGCAAAAATACATATATCATAAAGCTGTGCTCTTCTGCTCAAGTTCGTTCCTAGTTAATGGGAATTTGTACATATATACTGCCTAGAAATATTGAGGAGACTTAATACAATAGCATCAAAAGTAGCACCTCTATCATAGATTTGTCGACTGTAAGTTTGTTAAGAGTTAAAGTTCCTGTTTTATCACTGCAGAGCACATCCATCCCAGCCATTTCTTCAATAGCAGTCATTCTCTTTGTTATGGCCCCCTGCATGAAAATTTGATTATCGTTAATGATTCCTACATGAACTGGTTTATCCCCTTACTGCAGTTTTCCATGATTATGATACACGCAGCTTCACAGACCTGTTGAGACAAACGATGAGAGCCTATAGCCATGGTTACGGAAAGAACTGTAGGCATAGCAATGGGGATACCACCAATGAGCAAAACAAGAAGGTTATCTATGCCAACACGATACGCCCTTCCTTGAATCCCATACATTGCAATGATTTCAATCAACATCCCAATGGCAATGGAGCAGATGCAGAAGTTTCCGATTGCAGTCAAGACCTGGAACAATTAGCAAGATTATCTCTCATTATATGTGCATTAATTAGTAATAGTTTAGCAGAAGTCACATGCAAAGACTATATCCTACGAATGGGGTATATAACTTCCGTTCTTTGAATGTGAGAGAGCAATATGCGTGCCTCGTTGACACTATACACAACGACACCAAATTTTAATCAGTATTGGAGAAGTGAAGTAATTCTGAGATTAACCTTCTGAAAGTGCCCAACATGTGTAGTGTTTTCCACAAGATGTGCTGCTTTTCCAAAGAAGGTATGAACTCCAGTAGCGATAACAACCGCTTCAATTTCACCTTGCTTACAAGTTGAACCAGAGTAAACTCCATCACCAGGATTCTTAGTTACTGGAAGCGACTCTCCTGTAAGGGCAGACTAAAAAGGAAAGAAAAGTAACATAAAAAACAGCTTAGAATAGAAACATTTCTTATAAATACTCTTGCTAGTCTCCTACTTCCATAGTTCTAGTTCAACAGTCTATCTCATTTCCGGGGCCTTGGGCTTCCAACAGTCTATCTCATTGTTAAATGATGCTACAAATTCAAACAACGATGTACAAGGAAAACTTCCAAAACATGCTTTATATGGTAAGGCACCTGATCAATTTTCAAAGGATCTCCTTCAAGCAATCGAGCATCGGCAGGAATGATGTCACCTAATTTGATACTAACAATGTCTCCGGGGACCAATTCTGCGGCCTCTTCCTCCTTCCATTTCCCATCACGTAAAACCTATTACATGAACAGGTAAGGGAAAGGAAAAGTTGATGAAATAGTTGGAGAATAGGTAAGATACAAAAAAGAAAAAAAAATCGAAAAGAAACAGAAATAAATCCCGGACCTTTGCTTTTGGTGCAAGCCGAGCCATAAGAGCTGCCGCGGCATTTCCAGCATTATTTTCCTCTATAAAGCTGATGGTTGAATTGATAATAAGCAGCGCCAAAATGCCGATAAAATCATGGTAATCTGTTCCTTTACCCTGCACAATGATTGCCTCACAATAATCAATCACTAGCTCTTGCTTTGCTTGCAGTGCAATCATGTCAAAGATGGGGATTTCAACATAAAATACTTACCCCTCCGTGTGCAAGGGCGATGGCCATAATTGCTGCTGCTTCCATTACCCATGACAATGGATTCCACATAAAGCCCAAAAACTTGAGTATTTTACTTTCCTGTAAAGCAAATAATGGGATTGAGTTTTGACATAGGAAGCTGGAAAACATGAAGTTGCGGAGGAAACTAGCAACAAAATCAACTACAATCGAAGGAAAAGAAACTGGAGCCGAAACAGTTCTCTAGACCTTTTTCTCTTCGAGTTTGTTGTATCCAAACACCCCCAACCGCGTTTGAACGTCATCGTCACTGAGACCCTCTTTGGTACACTTCAACTTCTCGAAAACTTCTTCAATAGGGACATTCTCCTGCCAGAACAGTCACAGATTATCAGAGCGCTATCCTTAAAAGACCTTTCAACTAATCTAGACTTGTTTATAGACAGTGAGTATGAGATGAATGATTTGTGTCCGTACTATTGTTATTTTATTCCATGACAATATTTATGGTCTTTCTGTGACAGAATCCATACGAGAAAATTAGATTCTCCTCTGGTGTTTACCTTCTCTGGTTCTGGCTCATCACATGGCAATAAAAACAAATCAAATGATGCATCTAGAAGAATGATGTTCACGGAGATGTTGTAGCTGGTGGAAGGGATAACATTGCCCTCATCCCATGAAGGATATGAATCCAATTTTCTATCCCATCTAATTATTAGGAGACCACAACTGAAAATAAGAACACTATAATGCGCTTATTTCCAGAGTGCACACTTGAAATAGATTTTATAACTCTCTATTAAGAATGTGATTGTGGTTCAACTAGGATCCTCAGAGCACATTATCAGAGGATTATTCATAAATATGTACCAGATCAACAGTTTCCTTGCTTATAGCTTCAAGTGCATTTGCTGTGTTGTCCATTGCAGTATTCCTCCTTCAGCTCCTCCAGTCCCACCTTCATTTCAAGGGCATTTCCAATATTAATGTTAGGAAACATCCATTTTCCATCAACTTTTAAAGCACAATAAATCTCTTTTAAATGAGTTAGTGAAAAAAAATAAACATAAAGCTCAAGCAATCGTTGTCCAATCTTTATACACTACCATCCCTCTAGGGAGAATTGAGGGACAGGGTCGAATTGAGTCGGCTCACAATCTAGTGATGCGACAAAGAAATCATTCGGCGCCTTGACTATTGAGACCGCACAAGAGAAATTAAAGAAACTAAATTTTCAAATCCTACTTCTGCAATTAGCTTGATTCCATAAAATGACTTTTCAGCTTGAGATATATAGCTAAACAGCTGCAGAATTGATATATTAATTGCAGATCGTTTCATTCCCAAATTATCAATCATGAAATGTGGGGAAAAAATAAAGTTAAGGTGAATGGGCAAATCCCATGAACCGTACGTACAAATCTATGTCTATACACATGTAAGGAAAATCATTTAAGCAAACAATGTACCTAAATAGAATTCAAGAAAAGGGCACTACTACTTTCTCATGCAGCAGGCAGGACTCCTTGGAGCCAAAAGCCGAAGTACCGGCTCTTGCAATTTCGAACTACAGGAGAGAGGGTTTTTAGAGGAGAATAATCAATGAATATTTATAACGAAACTGATGCAAGCAACAGCCAAGGCACAAGGCAGCTAGAACCAGGAGAGAATATTAAAGAGATTGACATTTAGCGTAAGACGCACGAACAACTCAATGCCAGACGAGAGACAAGAAAAGGAAGAAGGAGAGAGAGAAATATAGTAAAGATCATTGATTACAAGAGCAAAGAAAAGACAGAAAGTTGGCTTCTGAAACTCCGTCATCAGAACTTACGCAACAAAG
The DNA here is from genome assembly GCA_015708895.1 of Populus ilicifolia. Classification (NCBI taxonomy): domain Eukaryota; kingdom Viridiplantae; phylum Streptophyta; class Magnoliopsida; order Malpighiales; family Salicaceae; genus Populus; species Populus ilicifolia. The sequence goes on from SRLM01000267.1 coordinate 76,005, forward strand.
TGAGCAGAAAAATAATGTTGTTCCCAAACTGCTTCCAAAGGTGATCGATTTCTGGATTTCTTTTTGGAAATAAATTAAAAAAATAAAAATAAAAATAAAAAAGCATTTTGCGCACCTTATTATCTTTGCCTGTACAAAATGGAAGAAGCCAAGTGGCAGTGCCATTCATGATATAACTTGCTTCTTTCTTTCTTTCTTGAGGAATTGTCATTTGCTTGAAGGATTCTCTGTTTTTTACTTCTGTCCTTCAGTATATGGAGTCACAAGGCCCAACAACTTCGCAGTGCATTTCTTTATCCATAAAGAGTACTCTTGCGTGCAGTAGGGTTCTCCTTGTACGATGCCTGGGGATAAAAACCATATATGAACATCATGTCTCGCGACTGTGCCCTAGGACAAGACAGTGATCCTGTGGATGTCTTTTTTCTGCATGACTACAAGACTATATGCTGTTAAATACGTCGTTTCGGACATTTCATGTGCCTACCTTCAGCAACAGTTGTATCTTTTCCCTTTTACTATGAAAGCGATCAAATTGTACTTAGAACAAGAGGATAATGTTAATTTTATACGCTTTGGAGCCATGTACCCAACTCGAAAGCTTCAGTAGACACCAATAATAGTTGTGCCTGTTAAAATAAATGTAAATTTATTATATCACTTGTGAAAAAATGATTTTGCATCTTAAATGTTGACTCAATTCTTTTTTCATAAATAATTTAATAAAATAAATGAAAAGACATGCCTCTAAAAATAAAAAATATATATATGTGTGTTATTTTAGCTTCTTCAAAATAAAAGTCTAAAAAGTAATTATTTATAGAATCCACCGTAAAATGCAGATGTTCGAATTTTTTTTTTCTTTGTAGTTTAGTGAAAAACAGAAGTTACCACAGTGCTAAATAATTTCCATGTGAATGATTAATATCAATGAAAAAATGTTAATTGACTCATGAGTTTGTATTAATAATTCATTTGCATCCCTAAGTTTTTAATTTAGCCAATCAACACATATGTTTTCTAAATTCATTCAATTAATCTTTGTGTTGTCTTAATTTGTTCAATTAGTACAATGATTGACTTCTATCAAAGTTCAATGTAAACTACACATGCTATTTATATAATACTATTATATCCCTACTATTTATGATATTGCTTTTTAAGTTTATTTAAGACTTATATGACCAAATAAATTATCTTAAAAACATATTAATTTTTTAATAAAAATCCAAGGAAATAAAATCTCATTTCATAAATGAAAAGCATTTAATAATGACACATCCATATGCATTGTTAATGTTAAGACTCGATGGAAGTAAGCTATTTAATTAAGCGGATAAACTTAGAAAATAAGGATTAATTGAATAAAATTCAAAAAATATAAAATCTATAAGTAAAAACAAATAGCTGACACAAACCCAGGAGTTAATTTATTAAAAAAAAGTATACGAACAACTATTTATTGGACATGCTTGCAATTTAGCAACACTGCTGCAATCCTCGTTGGGAAAGGTTGTACATTTAAATTTTTTGTGCTCCTCTGATTGTTTTTTATTAAAAAAAAAAACTATTTTGAACTGTCAATTTAAAGAGATGTCTGAGAATATTTTACTGATTATTTTTTAAAATATTTTTTTTATTTTAAAATATATTAAAATAATATTTTTTATTTTTAAAAATTATTTTTAATATTAATACATTCAAATATTTTAAAAAACATCAAAAAAATAATTTTTTTTAAAAAAATAAATGAATCTTATCCAACCTCGTCAGAACCGAGCAGAATATAGCTTGGCGTTGTACTTGTCGAATTCTGGAATCGTTGTCCCTGGACTGCGCACCTACGTGTAATTCCAAGTACAACGTTTCCAACCTTGATGCTATCCTGAAAAGGCCACCAGACAAATGCTCTCAGACTACAAAACCAATGCCGCCTGCTTAGATCTGCTTTCGCACTTGTTTGTACAATTCAGATTCTGCTGATGGGATTTTCTGCTTCATGAGCTCAGAGATACAATCATCCCACTAGCCCTTGTCTTCTACGAGAACGGTGGCTGCTTTAATACAGGAAAACAAATTATTAATTAATAAACGTGATGTTTAAAATTTAAATGATATTTTACTTAACAACTGTGACATTTAAATTAATATAGCGATTAAGAATCATAATAAAATTTAAATGGCTAATACGGTTCGCAATCACGACATTAATTATATTTTACGAACAAATTAGCTATATGAGTGTATGCATATATGAGCCATGACGATTATTTAAGAATAAAGGTTTGAAGAATTCTGAGGAAGAGAGGCCCGCCAGCCACAGAGGCTTTTGTTTTTTCAGAATTGAGTCCAAAATCCCTTTGAATTGAGCTGTTTCCAGCCCATCTCCATCTTTAAAGCTTCAGAGAGTAGCCATCACTTGCACCTTGCTCTTATAAAAAGCAGCCTGCATCTTTATCATCTTCTAGGAGTGACCATTTGCCCATGGATTCTCCTTCATCCTGTATTGCAGCGGAGCCATTTTTATCTCCGCGCTTGAATATCTTACTTCGACACGCCGTGAATCCTCCTCTCATCTCATATACCCGGAATCGATATTTTTATATATATTTTTATAATTAATTATTCATGATTAGATAGCTGGTTGATATAAATAATATCTAAATATCAAATCTGCCCCTTGTATAACTCTTGTAAGTTATTGGAAAGGTATTTTTAAAAAAAAAAAAAAACAATTATGGAATGATAGAACTTTGGTTTTTGTGGAGACCTCACGATATCATTTAAATATAATGATTCTTAACAATAACATACAAAAACTTATTATTTTATCAAAACTTTTTTTGTTCCTGTGTTAATTTGTTATTTATTTTAATTTTGTGTTTTAATTGCCAAATTTGTCCAAAACATTAGACTTCTTTCTTCTTTGGGTAGAAATATACGGGCCCCTTTATTGAAGTTATTTAGAGATCCAATCTGGGCATCAACGAAAGCAGTAAGTTCCAAAATCCGTTGCCTTGTTTCTTCATTTTCTCCCTGGGGAATCACCTACAGCACCTTTGTTTTGTGAAAAAATTAATTTTAAAAATTACATGTATTTATTTATCATTAAAAATTTAGTTAATTAAAAAAATTTAGCTTGTTTTTTTAAAAAGTATTTTACTTTTACTTTAGATGGAAAATATATTTTTAGAAATTATAAAAAATTTAAAAATATCTTGTAATTTATTAATTATATCATATTTGATCCCTATTGTTTTTATTATTTATTTTATTTAAAATAATTATTTAAATTTTATTTTTCTTCATAAGAAATCTTTCTTATGTGTGAGAATTGATCCTTATTATTTTAATAAATTCAAAATGATATTAATAAATTATTTTTCAATTTATTTTTATTAACAAATTCAAATAATATAAAATATTTTTCATCTTATATTTTAATGTATTATTAAATACAAAAAATATTTTATTTTAAAAAAATTCATGAAAATTATTTTTTAGCAAACAGATCAATAAACCACATCACTTTATTTAATACAAAATACCAAGAAACAGCCGTCCTTGACCATTCCTTTTCCCGCCCTGGGTACTTGAACTGGATTTATATATAATTTCAGATGTTCTGACGCCCGGTAAATTGTCTACAAATAATGAAATTAGATAAAATCAACTTTGAAAAGAAAAACAGAGAGAGAAAAGTAGTTCACAGGCCAATTGTACAGTTTTGTCAGCCCATTTGAACTGGATTTATAGCAAGGCCTAGAAGTCGATACGGTCTCAGAGGTTGGGTTTTTTTTTTTTTTTTTTAATTGAAGTATCCACCGCCTGCACACCAACTATTTGGTTTGGTGTAACATTTAATCATACGAGATTATAATAATTAAGCATCTTAGTAACATCTATTCACCAAACCTCTTAATTAAACATTTCCCTTGTTCATTAAGTTAGCAAATAATTAATTTTTATTTATTATGTTTGGTAAAAAATGAGTTATTATAAAGATTATTATGATATTTAGATTTTGATGTAGAATTCTTTATTGTCTAGTTTTATATATGTTGTTAAATATAATTTTAAAAGAAATTATTGAATCAGCTAAAACTTTACTAGAAGATTGCAAAAATATTTTTATATACTGAGATCACTTTCAAACAAGGATGTGGCTACTTATTTGAGAGTTTTTTTAATTTTACAATGATATTTAATGGTTGCAATATAATTTTTTAAGTGTGGCAATAATTTATTAATATTTCTAATTTTTTTTATTATAAAACGTTTTTATTCATACTAGTTATAAAAAAAATTAATGGCATTTAACAACATATCGGTTTCTAGAATCATTAGATAATGTTACAGGCTATAAATAAACCTTATATTAAAATTGTATTGTTTAATTTTTTTCTTTTCTTCTCATATTAGCATATAAAATTAGCTTATAAATTTTATTTTTATTAATTCAAATATAGCCCAAGACTTATTCATGCTTGATTAATACATTAGTTTTAGTTAAAATTAAAAACTTGTCTAGATTAGGGGTTGGACTTACTATTATTGGTTTTGGGTAAAATATATAGATGAGTTAATTCATCCCATAAAAATAGATTCATTGTGGTTAATTTTTCAACGGTATTTAAACTCTTATAAATCTAAGTCATGATAACCTTTAATGGATAATACTTTGAATTTTTTAGTTTAATGTGTAAGAAAAATTCTTATTTTTTAGATTTTTTAACTAACTAAATATGACTAATTAAAAATTAATTATTTTATGATATTATTTGATTTTATTCTAATCTCCAAACATGTTTTTATTATGTTATATTTTTATAAGATTTTTTTAGTTTTTCAAGGTTGTATATCAATCTCGATTGTGACAATTCATCTTTTACATTTAGTTAATATTTTTTTTTGTTTGGGTTATCTATTGTTATAATATTAATTAAAGTTATTAAATAAAGTTGAGTAAATAACCTGAAATTCAAGTCCCTCTCTCTCCTTTTATTTACTGAAAACGCTAACGTCATTACCGGTATATCTTTTTCCAATTTAAAATAATTTTAGCCCTGCCGGCGGCAAAATAGTGGCCACAAATCTAATACTAGCTACTTGAAGCTGCTCACCAGTTCAAATATGAAGGGCATATTTATAAAACGAATGGTAACAAGACACGTTCTTACACGTCCACTGAAAAGATGTTCCTCCAGTACAGACTAAAAATTCTCAAGCAATGATCAGAAACTTGGTCATCGCTAAACGATAACCACGTGATCAATTAACTCCCCGGAGACCACTGGCTGGCTGATGTGGGTTTGACCACCAACTTCTTTCAAACCTCAACAAAGTACAATCTTTGCCGGCCTCAAATGGGTTCCCTTGAAATTGGAAAAGTAAAAATCCAAAACGAATGGTTTAAACCCATTCAATGTCCCCATCGCGATGCATATCAGCTGGTGCGTGTACTTGCTACTTGTGCTAGTAGTGTGACTTTGACCATGTGCGGATAAAACAAACGGTCTGATCTGGAAGGATGGATTAGAAGAAAGATGAGAACAGTCAATTCAAAAATTATATATAAAAAAATGGATTGACTTTTATAGGTTGACTTTTTAGGAAAAAGTCAATCCATCGAAATTGAAAGGTTTGTGAATAATAAGACCAACTCCGACGGGGTGTCCTAAATCAAAAGTAAAAAAATATTATTATTTTAATTCTTCAGCCCTTATTTTACATGCTTTAAAAGACGCGTCGAGCAAAATGTCAAAATGAATTTCTTTTTAAATATTAAAAACAAACTAAAATCAACAAAGTAAAGCTAATAAAAAAATATCATTTAAATACAGCTACGTGGGAATAGAAAATAACATCAAACTTTGTGAGACAAAATAAAGCATTTATTTCTTTTGTTGCATTACAATTGATTTTTCAAATAATTTTTTTTATTGAAGTATATATAGAAAAATACTATATTTATACTATACAAAATATTATTTTATTAATCTAGCTCTTCAAACAATATACCATTCAAAATTATTATTATATATTTTGTTTTGAATTATTTTTTTATTTTTTTTATATAATTTAATTTTTATATCAATTTTGATCTTTATTATTTTTATTTTGATTTATTATTTATTATTTTATTTTTTTAATTGAATTTTTTAATTTATCTATTAGATTTGATATTTATTATTTTAATTTTAATTTATTTTATTTTAAATAATTTATAAAATTAAGAATTTTATTTTTAATTTCATCATCTTTCAGAGTTTTAATTTGTCAAATTTGATCTTTATTTTTTATATTTTTTTTTCATTTCTTTCTCTTACATTTGTCATTGAATTTCACAATCAAAAATTAATTTTAAATATTTGCAATTTTAAAACTTTGAGCTTCCATTCTATTTTTTTCAAATTTATATATACCAAATTTATTGATTTTTTTTTCTTATTTACAATATATTTATACCCCTCTATCTAATATTTACCAAACTGATCCATATGGCGGTGTTAAAGTTCAAATTCCTTATCCCAAATTGGTCATAATTATTTTAAAATTATAAAATAATGTTCGATTGCAAATCAGCCACAAATAAACTAAGTTAATTGATGAGAATTAATTACATAATTATTTTGGAATTTCCATTAAAAAACATATATGTTGACTCGAAATTCATATAGTTGAAAACTAAATAATTCAAACCCAAACAATTCAACTTGATCTACCTTCTTAACCCTATCCGATCGCTCGGTTTAGTTTAATTTTACAAAGCTAGCTGGTACGAAAGTCTCAACGTTGAATGTCTAGTTAATGATAGCAACCTAAATTCGCAAAGCAATAGATGACGCAAAGAGTTACTAGTTGCTGGATACTTCTGACTTTGACTGAGAGCCGATGTTGAATTTTCGAAAGGTGCGGTACTGAACAATTTTCAATCAATGTCCGCTGACTGGATTGAAAACGCCACCCCGTTTTTTTTTTTCTTTCTTTTTTTTCCCTCCTCTTTCTGGGTGATCTACGGTTTGTTTTGTTGTACAGTTCACGACCATCTCTTGCAAAAATAACTACACGTTTACAAGAAATAGAGAGAGAAATATTTGGTGTTATTATGCATGGAGAAGATGTCGAAATATCTCTGCGTAAAAGAGAGAAGCACACCTGTTTGGTCGGAAAGCGGGTGCCCATTATGGCCATCCACCATGATCACGACCGTACCTGTCGTCGTCAGTCAGTACAAGGCTTTGTTTTCTTCGGAGAATGGCCGGTAGTTTGGATGGCTGATATTCTCAGTTCTCGATCCACAGTTGATTTCAGATAGAATACCCAGAGATACACATATCATCTTCTTTCGCATCCCTTTCACATATTTCTTTTCCAGCTCGCTCTCTCCTACTTACAAACTCAGAATGTTTCAACTTTCAAGCACTGACAAAGCTGATTTACGTTACTACAAGTCTTATATATGGGCGCCATTCCCTTGTTTTTCTAATTAATCAGTCGAATGATCCTCCCGCGAGGAGGTAAATGCATTTACCATGCACGTTAGTATTGAGCTATTCCATATATTAATTAGTTTTCTAGAACATCCACGTCAAGTAATTGGTTCGGCCAAAAGTTTGATCTCAGAATTAAGAAAGCATGATCCTTTGTTGGTTGCAAAGATTATTCAAAACTTCAAACTAGAGATTTAAGATTTTCCGAAATTCTTAGTTCATATATATTTAGATTACATATAAATTATCTAAATCATAGAGATTCCATCCGTTACACAAGGTATATATCCTCACATGCTCACCAAGCAGGAATGGGCCTTTCAATTTACTTTAATAGGTATTGTCTGTGTTTATCAATTTTTCTATTTGGGTACTTGTGGTTTTATATTTCCTTTTAGGATTTCCGTGTTTCTAATTAAGATTGTTCAATTGTTTCTCTATGAATTCATTAATTAAGTATTAATGATATTTTACTAAATGTTCATGTAACATAGTTTCGGAGGCCATATTCAATCAAGAAAAAAAAAGAAATTAAAACACCAAATTAATTAAGTAGCAAATATGAAACTTATTCAAATTTAAAAAAAAAAACTTGTCTAAAAATAAATAAGATTCATTCAATTTCCTTCACTTTCACATAAACCAAACCCTTAATTAACAACCTAAAAGCTTTAGTTATTTTATAAATTAGAAATTTCAAATTCAAAATCTAAGGCGCAGCAAGACATAATCACTACCATTTTTTTTTTTTAAGTTTGTCCGAAATCAAGACCAATTTCTTATACAAGAACGCAAAATCATATATAATCATATGAATCAATTGAGCGATTGGGTTGGTTTAATTTATTATAACACGTCCTAATATATATATATATATATATTTTTTTTTTTTCGATTTTGTAAATTTTTTTAGCAAGTTCAACTAAAGGTGAATTTATTAATTTTATATGAAGAAAAAACCGTATATGTTTAAAATTTTTCCTGAGGAATTATGACATGCATGCAGGAGGACAACTGGACACTTAAGGGAACATCAACGATTGAATATTAACTCCAAATAACTAAAGTATTAGATTGAAAAAAATTAAATTTCAAAAACTCAAATCACTCAAATAAAAGATTCAAAATCTCCACTGGAAAAATTAGAAATGCAAAGGCTCAATTAAAAAGAAATTAAAAGTTTTTTTTCTTAAATTGAAAGCCCTTATACATTTAGTGAAGATATGATTATTTCAAAGGTAATTTAGCAAACACATTAACATATAATAAATAAAATATATCAAAATACTTGAGAAAGAAATTGAAAGTTTTTGACCCAGATGGAAAAAAGAAAAGAAAATTGACATAATAAATAAGTTATCAATTCTAACGAGGTACAATCAAATTTGATTTGTTATGATTAATTCAACAAGTAATTTATTATAACTCACATCGGGTTTATTTTAATTATTTAAAAAATTAACTCAATTAAATCTAAATAATTTAATAAATCACTCTATAATCCGGTTGACTTTACAAAGCCTACTTCAAAGTTATTTTTCTAGTTTTTGTATTTTTTTAAAAGTTTTGTTTTATTGAAAACATTTCGTCTCAAGATACACCAAACATGATGGATATAATAAATATATATCCAATTAATGCTAGCATTGTACTCTTATCCTTTCAATACAGGGAGTCAACAACTTTACTCCATGATCGATGCATGCCCATATTTGAGCTCGACAGCACTGAAGCCTGGGGCTTTAGGGGAGGAGTGTTGATTATACAAACGTGACTCCTTGTCATGGGATGGAAGCGTGCTTCCTAGGGAAGCCATTTTGCTAAATCGCTTTCTCTGACCATTAAGCAAGTCGCGATCTCTTGTATCTCTCAATCCCTGCACAAGTCCTGTAAATTCACATGCTCTTGCCCAAACGGATATGTCAAGAAACTGTAATTAATAGGCTATACGATTCTTGCAATAGCCGAATATATAATGGATAAGCATGAGATTGACCAGCCCGAAAAAGTCATAAATTTGTGGAGCTTTTCAGCATTTGAATTCTTCAAAATTCAATGAAGAGGTCAAAAGGCCAACGAATGTTAGGACACACCCTGGATATGCATCTGCCCAGCAACATTAAATATTAAATTCATGTGCATTTGTCTTCGACGTTAAGTCGTATCATATAAAACCAGTACCCAACAAAATAAAATTATATATAGAGGCAAGTGAGGTTCTAGTCCAGTGATTGGAGGGGTTTGTCCCCTTCCTCAGCACATGGGTTCGAATTTTACCATACACGCCTGTCATCTTCACGGTGCCTTACCTGTTCACTGGCCTTGCAGGATGTTCAGTGAACCGTGTGAATTAGTCGTGGTGTGCATAAGCTAGCCCGGACACCCCACGTAAAAAAAATTATATACAGAGGCATGGACAAGCCACTGGGAAGACCCGTTCATTCTGTACAGGGAGATTAATTTTGACGAATCAAGTAGAAATCGAATATTTAACGCAAAAATCATGCTTACTGGCTCCGTAAGACTTGCTTTCACGGGCATTGTTAATTGCTTCAAGGTTCAATTTCTAGAAGCTAGACAAAAAAAAATAATTTAGGTTTTACTTTAGTTGATGGTAGAATTGCCAATCATCTGCCACGGATCTCGCACGATATCTTTCTTAAGATCCATGGATACGTACGTAAGATTAAACAATGTTTCTTAATGGCCTTGGATTGCGGTCTTGTTTGTGATGCTCATATGAGGTTAATTGCTAGAGTTAAGTGGTTGTTTTTTAAATAATTTTTTATATTAAAATATATATTAATAATAATTTTTATTTTTTAAAAATTATTTTTAATATCAGCCTATTAAAACAATTCAAAACATATAAATTATATTAAATTTTAATAAAAATAAAAAATAATTTTTTAATTTTTTAAAAAAAATATAAGTTCAACCGCGTTTCCAAACATATTCTAATTAAATATATTTGGAAACAATTTTTTTTTTATAAAAAACCAATAATAACACCAGGCATATAACATGGTAAAAATGAGACATCTCTACTAATAATATTATCATATGGTTCCTCGTACGAACTATAAGATATTCGAAGGCAGGAATAATGATTACGGGAAAATATAGTAATTATTATTGTGGAAAAAAATTAATGTTCTTCTCTAATATGCACACACTCTGGAAAAAAGAATCTCGAATAATATGAAGAGAAACGGCTCTTCAATTCTAATCAAATAACCATTAGCTGTGGGAATCCCAATGGCGGGTGAGGAGATAACGGAGACAACGGGGGCACATTGAAGACAGCCTTCGTATCGCCACCATCCCAAACAGCCGTCCAGCTTGACGGCGTCAACGGGATATCCCTCTCAGTTTCAGGTTCGTCCCTCTTAACCACCGTCATTACCCTCTTCACATCCTTTCTCTCTTCCACGCCACCCTCTCTACTTCTTTTCCTTTCACTTTCCTCCTCGCACCTCCCGGCTTCTAATGGGAAATTGAGAATCGCTTTCGACCCACGGAGCTTGAAGGCAGCTCGATCATAGGCTTTAGCGGCTTCAAGGTCTGTATCGAAGGTTCCTAGCCACACACGTGAACCTCTCCGGTTCGGGTCCCGGATCTCCGCTGCGTACTTGCCCCATGGCCTGCGTCGGACTCCTCTGTAATGCCTTATTTCTTGAGCAGCAACACCAGAATTATCCTCCACCGTTTGCGGGTTTGGGTTAGAAGAAAACTGGATCCATTCGGGTTTTTTGCTAGGCAGCGATATTTTCAAAGAGCGTTTCCGAGCTGTTTGAACCTGAGGCTTTGGTTCTTCATAGAAGAAACTGTTGCTTCGCTGAGAAACGATTTGTGGTTTCGACTCAAATTCGAAATTCTGATGAATTTGAGGTTTGGATTCAAACTCGAAGAAGTTACTGCCGCCGCTGCTTGATTGGAACTTGATGTGGGAGGTTGAGTTGAGTGGCGTTGGCGTAAAGAGATCAATGATTTCAGGTTTAGGTTCAAATTCGAAGATATTGGTGTTGTTCTCTTGAGCGGGACTCAAAACGGAAGTGAACTCGAGAAGAGAACCGGAAAAATCAGGGAGTGCCGTGGAAAAGTCAGAACTTGAGCAGCTAGTAGTCTCACACTGTAGGGAAGTAGAGGTTTCAGAATTTGTAGAAAATTGATAAAAAGAAGCGGAGGAGGTAGCAACAGGTGAAAGAAGATCGCCAAGCAGATGTTGCTTGATGAACTCTAAGGCTGAAGTTACTTGCTGAGTTTGATCCGTTTCCATCTTTTGCAATACTGGATCGATCTGAGCTTCAAAATTAATTTCGAAGAACAAAAGAAGAGGTTAAGAGATTTTCCCTTCTTTTTTATTCCTATTTCTAAAAGCTAGTTGTGTTTTGAAATATTCAGGGAGCTGAGGATGGGAGTGGAAGGAGTAGTGGTGTATGTATATATACACACACAGGGTATGGCACGAATAAAGACTTTTCCACGGAGCTTCTTTGACCACAGAAGGTCTTCTTCCCCGTTTCGCAGTCTTCATCCATTCTGAACCGTTGGATTGAGTTGAAGATCGTAGTCAAAGGGACAGTCTGATGGCCAGGGCTTAAAAATACAGGCTATTAAGGACAACTTATTATTATTATTTTAAATCATACAAGGCAAGGCATTTCTTATCTATCTGGTTTGTGCTTCCTGGTTGCTTCCAAGAGCAGAGCGCACGAATGGGTGGAAAAAGTGTTTCAGAGTGAAGACAAGATTGGGATTAAGAAATTGGAACCGTTCTGAACACATTTATGCACAGTGAAAAGAATTCGATCAAGGAATGGTGGTTTTTTTTAATTAATTTATATATTTTAACTAATTATATAATTTTAAAGTTAAAAATTATATAAATTCTCGGTGATCTTGGAAGAACTCAAACATATAATTATTGAAAAACAAATTGAATGCTTATCTAGTTGAGTTATCTCTCAAAATTAATAATAATGAATTATTTATTATATGGATGATTGTTTTTGTGACAAAAAATGTTTTTGAATTTTTTTTATTAAAATTACTTTTTTTATAATTTTGGATTATTGTAATATTAAAAATAAATATTTTTTTTAAAATATTTTAAAAAAAATATTTTAGGAATGAACGATAATACAATAAGAACGCATAAATCTTTAATTTCTTACAGCCGCCTCCTTAAGGGTTTGGACTTATGTTGACAGATTCTATTTACAGTAAACAAACAAAAAAAACTCCGAACTTGCTTCCAACGTGCGAACCTAATCCTTATGTAAGGCTTCGTGTTCGAGCTTTTTGAAAGATTCTTGGATGTTTAGTATGAACATCTTTGACAAATAATAATAAAAAAGAAAACTTTACGAGGCAATTTTTGAATTGGTCTTCCAAGATTTGAACGCCGATTTTAACGTTTTACACGCATAATCAATTAACAACGCCCTTCCATAGAAAATACCGATGCAGATTACTTTCTCTAAATCTATTCAAATGCTAAAAACAAAAATCATATTTTGTTGCCGGAAAAAAGAGCTAAGAACATTTCTCTCCATGCTTGTTCATGAACACATTATTTGAAGTATAGGTGGATTTGACGAGCACATCTTGGATGAAATCTTTTAATTTAAACATTTAAATAAATGGATATTTTGATTAAACATATTAATTTACACTAATTCAAGGCATGAAATTCGGACTCCTTTACAAAATTCATCGAGCCGCACCTTACTTAGGTCCCTTATCCTACACGGGAAATTAATCATGAATCCGCACACAACCTCTCTTCATAGCCAAGTCGTCTTCACCGCCTGGCCGCACCTGGCCAAGTCTTCTCCACGCCTCTGTCCATACCGCTGTCCCCCTCAGAAGATTTGTCGTGCATCTCTCCTCGCACTTTATACTCCTAACCCTAAAAATATCGTTATGCCCTATGTCATTATATCCATGGCATGTGGTATTCTCAGGATAGATTGTAGGGTTAAGATGAAGTCAGGTAAAGTTAGCTTTGATAGAACTTCGGGTTTTCTCACAGCTGATGATGGATTAAACGACACCGGTATGAGTTGAGTTGGTGTCACATGTAAAAAACTCTCTGATGCCTCATTTTTTTTACTCTGATGCCTCATTCAGTTTTTTTGAGTTTTGTTATTTTAAGGATAAGCAGGTGAAAAGATTATTCAGTGTGTCATCGAGATGAGTCTCATACCTCTGTCTCCCAAAAGCTTAAATGTTACTCACCTCTTCTTTACAAGTGCAGCGGTGCCAACCCTACCCGTAACTCAGGGCGGCTAGCTAGGGTGGCCTATCAGTTTGAATACCATGTAGCGACCGAAGAAGATTCTTATCGTGTGACACAAGAGGGCAGGCCTCATTGGCGGTAAAAGAGCTTGCATGATTCGCCGTGTCATTCGTTATAACAACATTGTCTTGAAATTGAAATTAAAGACGGGAACAAAAAAAAAAAAAACTGGAAGAGAGAGGTCGGGTTCAACCCGGGAACCTTGTTCCCCGTATGGCAATGCTGCGAATGAGCAATTCAAATCCAAGAAAATATATGTATATTCGGTAGATATAGAATATAAAATTCATCGTTTAATTTGGTTGATTTTGATTTGATTTTTTAATTTTTGAAATCTTTTTCTAATGTCTAAGTTTATAATTTACCCAATATTTGAATAGTAATTAAGGGTGTTTTGAATATAAAAGGAGAGTTTTTATAATATTTTATTTAAATATGAAGAGGGTTTCTTAAAATGTTTAAATCTTTTAAATGATGATTATAATTTCATGATACCTTAGAATAATTATTCTAATTTATTTTTTTAGTGTTTCAAATATAAAAGATTTCTAAAACCAGGATGAATAAATTTTTCAACTTGAAAAGGGTTGTGAATTGATTCAATTATCAATTTTACAAAATCTTTTTAAGTTTTGTAGGAAAAACCAGGAAAATTAATTAAAAATAAAAAAATAATAACCAATTATAAAATCAATAAAACATGAAATAACTTGGTTATTATAGAATTTGTTTAGCATTGTGATGGTTGTTGTATTTTAAAGTATATTTTATTTATAAAATATTTAAATGGTCTCAAAATATTAAAAAAATAATTTAAATATAATTTGTTTTAAAATATTTTATTTTATAAAAACAAACATGCTTATAATATAATGGTTTGATTCAAGCTTTTTTTTTTTATTTTCTTCTGATCTCTCGAGTTAGGTCATTAAACTTTCACTCTATTTTTTATTTATTTTATAAAAACATAAAAAAAGATTATTAGATTTTATTAAATAATAACATGTCCTTACATGTTGAGCTTGAATCTCGGTTCAACCTTGAGCGAACCCATTACTCTCGATGGTTAAGTATCTGGATCAGTCGTTGAAGGCAGGCCTGCCAAACCTTATTGTGTTGAGCTTGGGCTTGTCGGAAGAGCTGGGCTTGTGCCCAGCAGAATTCAATAAAAAAAACAGGCGCCAAAAGAGTCCCGCTAGGTTTCAAAAGGTGAAAAAAATCCTAATTACAAAGAAAAATACGATACCCCACAGTTCCCCCGAGAACTTGACGCACCCCATATGAAGGCAAACACACGCTAGCATCCGTAGAAACCATGAATCCAGGATAAAGAAACAGTTTTTGTTCTTGATCTTTCTTCTTGTTCATACCCTAAATTTAGTCTTTAGAGTTCTTTCTTTTTATACTCCTAGCTAGGGCTTGGAGTTTTGATCAGTCTTTAGTTTCTTCATTATTTAATACTTAGCTTGGAGTTTTGATCAGTCTTTAGCTTCTTCATTATTTAATACTTACTATAGCCCCCGGTCAATCTCCTTGTAGTATTTGTATTGTATGCGATAGATAGGTATTGAGATCAATCTCTGATGGACAACACCTCTGATTCTGATTCTCAGGCGGTAAGCATCTTTTCTTTCTCTCAAACCCAAACCTCCCCATTTCTATTTATGACCTTTCCCACTTACATGCAGGTTCCTGATTCTTCTTTGCCGCTTCCTTCTGGTACCTATCCATTTTCTTGAGTAAAAAGCAATGTATTCTCAAATGGGCATGTAACCAAGTTTCTTCATATGGTTTCTTGCAGAGCCACCTGATATAAGAAACTGGTTTCCTAGTTACCAGTATGAATCTTATGTTTTGGATACTTATGATGTTTTTGGAGGTCCTATTCTTAAGGAAACTGACTTTGAGTGTTCGAGAGATGGGTGTCTTTGCATTGAAGAGGGAAATAAAGGTAAGGAATCAATTTCTCGCGACGCCACAAGAATCGGTAACAACAGCAGTGATGATAATCAGCATGAAGATCAGTCTTTTAATGAGGTAGGTTTAATTACTGACCTCTTCCTTTCTTGCACATAAATTTCTCTTAAAAATTGGAAATTACTACCAATCCATATCTTTTATCAAATGGATGATTGCTGTAACTTGTAATTTGGGTCTGGATTTTGTGTTACTGTAACTTGTAATTTGGGTCTGGATTTTGTGTTGTGTTTCATTGACACAATCATGGAAGGGTGAGGTTCTTACCTGTGGTATTTACTATATTTAGCACACTTCAATAATAGGCTTCCTGTCAATAACATACCGTTGTTTTGGTTAGGATAAAATTGATTGATTTAGATTTGAAGATCGTGATCTTGTCACCGGCAATGACTTGGGTTCTTGGCGTGCCTTATTTAGCATAATCATGTATTTGTATCTTCTAGTTTGTTTAAGTAATAAATCAAATAATTATATGCTAAAAGTTTCTCATATCTAACACACTTTCTTATTATTTCGTTATAGATGCCCGATTCTCTGTGCTCATTGTCTCTCCTCTCTGGTTAGTACCGATTCCTTTTTGTGCTTGGTTTGATGCAATTTGAGCAAATTCTAGGCTGATAATGTGATCTAAGAACGTAAAGATACCTTCAATTCTCACCATTCTGTCCTTAAAGTAAATAAACTAAGGACACGAAACCGTTTTAAACTTATTTTGTCTCTTTTATCAGAGCCTCCTGACATCAGAAACTGGTTTCCGAGCTATGATTATGAATCTCCTGTTCTGGATACAGCGGAATATTTTAACGAATCTGTTATTAAAGAAAGTGAAGGTGAGAAGGATGGATTTGCTATTGAAGAGAGTAAGAATAGAAGAGAAGAAAAGGCTGGGGATTTGAGAAACTCTGGAAACAACAATGAAGTACGTGCTAATGAGAAGCCATCCTCAAATGGGTCCGTTAATTGTAAGAGTTCATTTGGAGATGTTTGTGACGACAAGCCTTTAAGTAAGGTGCATTTGCTCAATCCATAGTTCTTACTTGTGTTACATTGATCACAATCACACTCACCGTTGATATTCTTAAACTTTTTGCGCAAATTCTCAGCCATCATATTGTGTTTGAAGTTAGTTAATATTTGAATGTTGCAGGTTCCAAATTCTTCTCAATCATCCTCATTCCTTTCTGGTTAGTAGCACTTTCGGAACATGCTTCCTGGCTTTACTGAATCAACGAAAGCTGAAAAAAAAGGAAGTGAAAAATCTAAACTAGCTAATTATAGGGTAATAACGTTGTTGTGTGTCTCTTGTCTGCCAGAGCCACCTGACATAAGGAACTGGTTCCCCAGCTACGTGTATGAATCACCTGTGCTGGGTGAAAGCGTTGGATTTCTTCATGACAAAACTGCACGCGAGGGTGATGATTTTGCTAATCGAGACAGCAAGCGAGATAAAGAAACGAATTTATGGAAATTAGGACAAAACAGAAGTTCAGATGAAATTGAACGCTCAAATGGATTTTTGAAGTTCAATAGCTCCTTGGGAGAACATAAACAGGAAACATTATTGAATAAGGTTTCTCCCTCTCAGGTCAGCTTTGACATGTTTGACAGGTTTTATAGCTAATAACTTTCTTTCCAGCATGAGGGTGTTTTAGCTGGTCTTAAGGGGAAGGGGTTGTTTTTTTTAGTGATTCTCCAAGTCATTTTGTACATCCACTTTTCACATCACAGGACTCTTGGGATGTAGAGAAAGAGGGCTCATCTATTCTGGATAATCTGCACCATGAAGGGAAGCTTAGCCTGGAAGATGAATCAGTTCTGAGCCATGCTATTGTTCCAACCAAAGATGTTGAGAAACCAAGCTTGAGGTTAGAAGTGCCTCCATTTAAACAGCCACAGATGCAAAATCTAGCGCAAGAAGTTGGTTTTATGTCAGTCACGAGTAATGTGAGATCAAGCGATAAATCTGCAACAAAGCTGAACTGCAGGAAGGATTCCGCAGAAAACTTGGTTAAAGCTCAAACAGAAATTGATCTTGTATCTCCTCGTGGCAACGTGAAGTTTGTTCGAGGTGCCGGATTTTTTTCAATGAGCCAGTCAACCCATGGAAGGAGCAATAACAAAGAAAATGAAGGAAAAGAAGCTCAACGAAATGGTTTTGTTACAACAAGGAAGAGTAGAATTGCGAAACCAAATGCTGAAGATTCTTTGGACATGCAAAGGCAACAACAGATTTTGTTGGAATGTCCAAAAGGTAGAGGGATGACTTCAAGAGATGGTGAAAAGGATGCCTCGGTAAAAAGAAAGGTGCTATCAGAAGTTTCCAATCATGAACTCCCTGATGTGATTGGAGTCACTGGAAAATGGAAGTGTCCTCAGAAGAGTAAGCCAAATTTTGGACCTCCTATGAAGCAGCTTCGACTTGAACGATGGGTTCATAGGCTATAACAGCTTTAAGTTGAAAACCCTGTAGAGGACTTGTAATTGGATGATACACGATGACCTGGGCTCAGGGTCAACAACTTTGATTTTTTTTCTTTTTTCACATCTCTTTTTTCTTAACTACAGGATCTCGATAAGTGTATCATTTTGAGCCCATAGTGTCAGACCCACACCTCTATGGCTCTATAAGGCCGACAACGGTCGGACTACAGTCATAATCGGCAATATAGTTTTAATTATTTTTTAAATAATTTTTTATATTAAAATATATATTATTTTTAATATTAATACATCAAAATAATTTAAAAATACAAAAAAAATTAATTTTAAATAAAAAAATTAATTTTTTATTTTTAAAATTCAAAAACAAACATGTGCTTAAACCAATTAATTAAGTATAATCAAATGTAAAGAGTGATTCAATCATTATTATCCAATTTCCACAATCACATACCAAACCCTAAAAATAGCCTTTATAAAAAGAGTAGTTGTTTATAAAAAGCAGTCGATATTAATGTATATAGTATATATATCCATTAGAAATCCGCTCTCCCTCTTACTAAAAGAACCCAGATCGCCGAATTGATTGAAGATCTGTCCATTGCAAAGTAGAAGTCGAGCTCCAGCACAAATTCAATCTTGCTTAACAAGGTACTGACAAAGTCAGATCGAATTTGAGCTTGAGATTGTCTTCTTCGTTGCATTCTAACTTGTGTTGTTTGTTTAACTGGCCTATTGTTTGGAGCTTTGGATGATCCATCGAAGTGAAAGAATAAGTTATGTTCTTCATTAATAAAGCGGTAGAGATTTGAGCTTGGTTTGGTCGTGTATCTAGTTGTGTTTCAATTTATTTGTTTAATTGGTCTATTGTTTAGAATGTTTTTGCTCGACCAGTCTGAGAAATTTGTCTTAGCTGAGCCTGGCAAGCATCTCGGATCCAATCTAGGGAGTTATATAGGAAAACCTGAATCTTATTTCTCATCACATAAAAATTGATGAACAACTACGAAGGGGATGGGATTGGTATGTTTCTTTTTTAACCATACAAATCAAAAAACCTATTTGGTTTTATAAAATTTTCAGAGTATATTATACAGATTCTTTGTGATCGTTAATCTTGAATGATTAAATACAGTACATTCATTCAAAAAAATTTTTATAATTATATTCATATATTAAATTCATTTAAATAATATTTCATATGATTTTTTTTATTTTTGTAACCGATTAATAAAATATGCATGTTTTTAAAAATAAAATAAAAAAGACATTAAGTAAAAAATTTACAATTAATTTGAAGGATTTGAAAATATATCTTGATCTAAGAAATCTTGCTATAATTTATATGAAAAATTAAAATAAAATTGATGCTTAAAAAAATAACACAATAAAAAAAATAAAATTATAATAATTTAAAAAAACACGAGTTTTTATCTATAAAAGCAATAAGAAAAAAAAAGAAGAAGAGCAAATCTATTAATACATGCTTTTTTATATTACATCATTTCTCATTGACCTTTTTACATGAAAAAAAGTAATCAATTGTAATTTTTAGTATGTTTATATTCTCTAATATACTTTTCTAATAAATAATTTAATTAAAATTGACAATCTTTGTATATAAGATAAGATATTGAGTGATTTTATTATAAATGTATAAAAATATCCTTTTTAAGTTAAAAAAATATAAGAAAAAAAATTAATGTTTGTGTGTTTATTTAAATTTGAATAAGCTTGGTTATATATTGAATATATTTGTTACATGTTAATTTTATTTTATTTTAAGAATCTTCTTTATCAATATAAATAAATATTTTTATCATTTCATATCAAATCCATAACACATAGACATATATAAGAATATTAATTTTTATGAAAATAGTTGATGAAAAAGTATACGAAGTTAAAATTGGTTTTTGTATGGAAAATCACAATTGATAAATAATATAATAATAAAATTTTGACCAAAGTTATAGTTAACAGAATCAAACCATAAATGACTTATCTAGTTATAAAAAATCAATGCAGCTTTGTACCCAGAAAGCATATAGTGGACAATATCATTGTGGCCCAGGAAGTTATCTACTCGATGCTCAATCTAAAAAGAGGAAGGAAAGGTTTCATGGCAATAAAAGTTGACATGGAAAAGGCTTATGATAGATTGAATTGGGACTTTATTAGAAAAACATTGGTACTAGCAAAAATTCCATATGATATGGTTGCTCTTATTATGGTATGCATCGAAACAACTTCTTTAAGAGTGATGTGGAATGGTATTGTTGTTGACAAATTCCTTCCTACAAGAGGAATTAGACAAAGAGACCTTCTCTCTCTGTATATTTTTGTGCTATATCTTGAAAGGTTATCATATCTTATCCATCACCAGGCTGAGATAAGGGCGTGGAAAGATTTCATATTTAGACGAAGGGGACCTTTCATTTCACACCTACTTTTTATAAATGATATACTTCTATTTACAGAGGCCAACGAGAATCAATTATCCAAAGTGCTGGAGTGCTTGAACTTATTCTATGGGGCGTTGGTTGAGAAAGCAAGTCACATTAAAATAAATATGTATTTCTCTAAAAATGTTTCTCATTCTCTAGTTAGCTGTCTCAGTCGATCGAGTGGTTTTGCTATCATAAGGGATTTAGGATAATATTTGGAGGTTCTAATGCTACATCATCGGATAACAAGACAAACTTGTAGCTACATTATAGAAAATATGCATAAAAAATTGGCCACGTGGAAAGCCAAGAATTTGTCTTAATGGGCAGAATTACACTTTGCAGATCTACTATTGCATTAGTGCCTTTTATCTAAGATAATCAACAATGCTTTCAAAGTCTATTTGCTTGAAGATTGAAAAGATTTGTTGAAATTTTATTTGGGTTGATAGTAAATATGATAAAAGACCTCATCTTGTTTAGTGGAAAAAATGTTGTCAATCAAGAATGGAAGGAGGGTGTAATATGTATTGCCTAAACAAGGCTTCTATGATGAAACTCGGATGAGGTATTTTAAATGATAATACCATCTTATGGGTAGAAGTTATACGTGCCAAGTATGTACACAATCAGACTATTAACCCTCAAATGAAGGTGAAAGGATGTGACTCTATGTTATGGAAAGCCATTTGTAGAGCATTACCTCAGGTCAAGGCAGGAATTGGGTGAACTATAGGCAATGAAAGCATGGTTAGATTCTGGAAAGATGATTGGCTTGATGGTTTTGGTCCTTTGATTCAGTATGCCCTACAAGAAATGTCATATGAAGGGAGCAACACTCATGTGGTAGATATGGCGGGGAGAAATAACACATGGAGATGTGAAGACTTTACCCATCTTCTCCCTATAAGAGTTTTAATGGTTATTGCTAGTCATCCCGTGCCAAGTACTATAACGGGGACAGATAATATGTATTGGAAAGCATCTTTTAGTGGCCAATTCACAATTAAAATAGGTTATAAGTATCAAGCTAACAGCAAACTTCGGGGTATATTAGGGGATCCAACCTGGAGGATGATACGGAAATGGGAAGAACCTGAAAGGATTAGAAGTTTTCTATAACTAGTGGCTCATAATTTAATATTGACAAATGAACAAAGGGTTGCAAAGAATTGGTTTGACAACCTCTATTGTCATTTGTGCTAGCCAAAACTAGAAGACATCACTCATATCCTTCAAGATTGCCCCCCAGCTATCGATATATGGAGATAGTTACTATAACAACATGGTATGAATGATTTTTTCTCTGCAAGCTTAAAACTGTGGCTTCTCAACAACTTATCTAGTAAAGTTATTACTACGGATGGATGAAAATAGTTTGCAATCTTTGGGGTAGCAGCATGAAGCACTTGGAAAGAGCGGAATAATTCAATTTTTAGACATTAAAGACAATCTACGTGCAGTATAGTTACAACTATTAAAAGGATGCTAAGTATTGACCATGCGAAGTTTGCTCATATGGATCAAGGTAGCAACAAAAAATGAATGCAATATATGGATCAAGGTAACAATTATTATATAAAATAATTTTAAAAATAATAATTAAAAGAGTGATGATAAAAATTAGAAAAAAATTTATATTTGCTTGAAGGGTAAAATTAAAAAGAAAAATCAATTTGGTAAAAGAACTCAACAATATCAAAAGTATGAGGCTCTAAATTGACATAAAAAATAAAAACAATGTTTTGATTAAATGATAAAATTAAAAAGAATAATAAATTTTATAAAAAGAGTAAAAAAATGAAAAAAGAAAAAATAAGAATCAAATTAAAAAAAAATAAACCTTCTACAAAACAACCAAGATCAAAAATTAAAAATCAAAACAATAAGAATTACAATTGAAATACTAACGAAATAAAGGATTAGGTTGTAGTTTTCAAGGGAAAAAAAAACTTACTAACAATAAATTAAAACACCATTAATGGAAGGCACTTTGAACCTTGAGAGGCGCCTGGCAAGAGGCTTAAAGTGTGGTGGCTCCTCGCGAGCCATCTAAAATGTATTAGTATCTCTCACGTATCTCTGTATGTAAATATTTTTTTTTTATTTTTTATATTTAAAAAAATAAGAAATTGCTCCTAGCATGGCATGTTAATATCAAAAAAAATCTTTGAAAAAAGATTAAAAAGCTTTTTGAGGTTAATTTTAATTTTTTGATTTTCAATAGTATTTTGATTGTTTCATTGTGCTTTTAAATTTTATATATATATATATATTTAAACAAATACAAAATTGTTATTCATCTTACATAATAATAATAATGAAAGAACCAGGGCTTGTCTCCTTCCACTGCACCTGGGTTCGAGCCCTGGCGTGCACGCCTGTCACCCTCGCGGTGTCTTACATGCCTACTGGGTTTGCAGGGTATTCAATAGGCCGTAAGGATTAGTCGTGGTGTGCGCAAGTTGACCCGGACACCCCACGTAAATCAAAAAAAATAAATAATGAAAGAACCAGATTGAACGTACCAAATTGCCCCTGACACTAGTATTGAAATTTTTGCATTTAAGGGTTTTAATCTTTTCATCGTGTTTTTAAAATGAAAAAGACATCATTGCCCCTGGTCAACGGAAAGATCTTAATGCTCCAGTAATAAAATTTCAATGATCTCAGAGAATGCTATATTACAATAAAGATATGGATTTAAGGTCTTAATCTAGGAACAGGTTCTACTTTTTACCAGCAAGCTCCTCTTAGAGATCCTTTCACAGTCAAACCATCTGCGTTAGGCTATCTTCCAATCTTACCCCTTTTTTGTAAATTTACTGCTAAGAGATGTCTCCAGATTTTCTCTCGATGACTAGCTCAATATATTAAATACACTAAAGAAACAATATGATCCTTCTGTAGCGTGAGTTTGCTTTATAGGACTTGCAAAGAATTTGCACTGCCATAATTTATGCAGAAGAACTTTTCTGTCAGTATAGAAAGCATCGTTCTTGATAATCACCATGACTTTGACGTGCCCTAAATTAGATCTGTTTGATTAGGAAAACGAGTAACGCGTTTATTATGTTTTACTGATTTGAAAAAAGGCTACTTTCGAGAACAAACATCTAATGTTTCTCGACGACAATGTGAACCACAACCCGAAACTAAGCTAACAATTGACTTATCTTTTTCCAGATATGGAGGAGAGTAAATGGCTGGAAGAATTCCTCGTTTAGATTGAATATAAACGTTGATACTTGTAGAAATTGAAACTTTGAACTTACTGTTTTGAACTTACTATTCAGTCAAGGTATCATTGAATTTCAGAAGATAGTTATGCGAAACTGTCATGTTGCTAGAATCAGTAGCAGCTACATCCTTCATTCAGCCAACAAGCACATTGTATAGTTTACGTGGTTTGACATGATTTGTTACTGGAAAAAAAAATTCACTCACAGGACAAAGCAATCTGTTGTATGTGCAAATAATGGTTGTAGATTCCAGTGGAATGGATAAGTCCTTAAGAGTTGAAACTTTTATTCTTAGAATCTTAGCTTGTCATTCACCAAAAGACATTTGAAAACATATGGTTTACAAGGGGACTTACCGTTGTTCATACCGGAGAAGTACTCGGACATCTGTTTTTACGAAAGGCTAGAGACACTTCTTCAAGATGAATAACTTGAGCCATTATGAAGAGGATCTTAATAGGAGGGTGTTTTACATGATAGATGCATATCGTAATAGCATGGAAACATGTGCTGTTGGTAGAAGTGCCGAGCAGGAACTTGACACGGGAGAAAACCTAGATTACGAAGTGGATGCTGTTGACTTGGAAAAAGAGCCAAACAATGGATGAGTCCTGATTGTAGAAAGAAGACCATATCATCATCCCTTCTTTTAAGGATGTTTTCATGAATAATAAACATTTGGCAGTATTTCTGCTGTTGTTGTAGACTTTCTTTTCCATTTTTTATATTCTTTTTGAGTAATAAACACTTACTGAATGACATTTAGTTCTATGTTTTTTCATTGCATGATTTTAGTGGAGTTGGTCATAAAGAAATGAGATTTGCTCAAGACTGAGACCAGCACACTCCTTTTATCACCAGGATTCAGAACTAACTGTATTCTTCATGTGAAAAATCAGCTAATAATTTCCTCTTTAATTTGTCTTCATGAGTTACTGTAACGAAGCCGCTATGAGCCTTCGCTCTCCAGTTGCTGCAATTTTCTACCAACACTCAAATGCTGACTGTGTTTTTACATTATGCGAACACAAAGAAGTTTCTTGAGTTCTAGAATGGATGGAAACAGGGAAAAATTAACTTCTGAGAGAAACAAAGCAACATCAGATGAACAATATAGTTCTTGTACGTTGCAGAAGGACAAGTTTCCTTTATTGAGCAACTATAGATTTTATAGGAAATCGTTGAAGAACGCTTTAAAATCTTAACTGGACCTTGTATGAGAACCAATTATACAGAAAGGATACAAGGCTCAAAAGGATTAAGATTGAGATTGGTTGCAGGAACCCCTGAAATGAACATGGACTCTTATGCTTCTTCTATTGTTAATTGAAGAAAAAGGTTCATCATTCCATTTTTCTTTAGCATAACTTTAAGGAGACCATATCTCCAATACTGAATCCCGCCCTATGTAATGAATTTACATGCAATGAGCTCTATATGTTCTGGAACCTTGCATTGACGCAGGTCATTACCGTAAAAAAAAAAAAATTTACTCAAAAGTTTACTTGTTATTAAAGAATTATTTAACCTTTTTATATAAAATAAAATTTTAAAATATGGTCTATATAATTTTCTAACAGAAAAATCTTTCGATTTAAAAACTCAACTCGCTCACACTAACACAGACAAACAGAAATGTGTTTATGCGTTGTTCTTTAGAAATCAGGGAAAAGAATAATCATTGAGCACGCCAAAATTCATCGAATTTCTTGTTGAACCAAATATAGGACATTATAAATCTAGGACAATTTACATGGTACGTTCGAACCCACGGAACTTCTTTAATGGTCTACAACGGAAAAACATAAATTATCTCGGCTATTTCGTACAGACCAACAAAACTGATAGCAAGACAACCCTGAGATTATCACCGTCTCTTCT
This sequence comes from Populus ilicifolia, assembly GCA_015708895.1. Taxonomy (NCBI): domain Eukaryota; kingdom Viridiplantae; phylum Streptophyta; class Magnoliopsida; order Malpighiales; family Salicaceae; genus Populus; species Populus ilicifolia. The sequence goes on from SRLM01000267.1 coordinate 101,791, forward strand.
TCCCACATTCAGAGACATTTCTGCTTATGCCTTTTGTTTTACTTTCTTCATTAACTCCATGAATTCTCCAAAAACTGCAGCAAGAAAGCACTAGGTTGAAATGATGTGCAGGAAATTACATCATATTTTAATATAAGCATTGAGGTGAAGATGACAACATCGTTGATCATAATGCAATGATGATGCATCATCATCAACAAGAAGAAAAATGATTAAACACCACCCAGCTTCACTTGTGGGCAGAGGGAAAAGCTAAAATGAAGCGAGGATAGGACTTATTTAAGCTTTGTGCTCTCCCTCTCCATTGCAGTCGTATAGAGGAATTACTTGAGAATTGCATTAGCTACTTGTATCAGCTATGTAGTGAGAAGTAATATCATGTTGTGCATAGAAAGGCAAGAAATGGAATAAAAAGGAACAAGTAAAATAAAAGAAAGGACTTTGATTACCAGAATCTGAATCATGAGGTCCTGGTGATGCCTCAGGATGGTATTGTAGAGACATGACATTTAGCGCAGGAAAAGCAAGACCAGCACAGCTTCCATCATTAAGATTAATGTGTGTCACTTCCACACCTTCGGGAAGTGATGCAGGGTCAACTGCATAGTTGTGATTCTGCCACATTACCAGTTGCATGTTAGAATGTGACTAGAATGGAAAAAAAGGAGAGCTCTCCCTAAATGCATGCAACCATGTGCACATACAGTCTTAACCATTGCATTCTAATTTCTAATTCAAACATTGAGTTGAAAATCCATGGGGGGCAAAATCATCATGCTTATTCGTTGATATCTAATGAATTAACTTTGGCATTCAGTAAAAATCAAAACCGCTTTTGATGTTTTCATGACTTTCACCATTCAAATATTGGAAATTTATTTAAACAGGTCACTGCTGAGCAAACTCACCTGGGCACTAATTTCTACACGGTTTGCAAGAAGGTTGCGGACGGGATGATTTCCTCCATGGTGGCCAAACTTCATCTTAAAGGTTTTACCACCCAATGCCTGGCCAAGCAACTGATGGCCCATACAAATTCCAAAAACAGGAACCTTTCCCAGCAATTCCTTGACTGTTTCAACAGCATAAGGAACTGCAGAAGGGTCTCCAGGTCCATTGCTGAAAAGTACTCCGTCCGGTTTCATCTTTAGAGTTTCTGATGCTGGCCAATTTGAAGGCACCACAGTGATTTTACAGCCATAGGATGCTAGGCGTCTGAGTATATTATGCTTGATGCCAAAATCATATGCAATGACCTTCAATCCAAGAATAAGCAAGAGAAAGAGTAAGATCAACTTGTAAACAAAGATCTTCAACTAAAAACAAACCATGGCGAGTCATACTAACATGGTAAATCTCTCCTCTTCCCTCGCAGTTAAAGTCCCACTCTGGATCTGTTTTGTCAACCCATTCATAAGGGGCAGTGCAAGAGACACCGCTTATCAAATCAATACCTGGAAAATTGAACCAGTAAAAGTGAGAACTACCAATATTCAGCAATACTCACAACCATATCTGTCAAGTAAACTGAATCTTTTACCTTCTATGTCCCATGAGCGAGACATTTTTAAAAGTTCCTCATCTGTCTTTGATTCTTCTGTGGTTAGGACACCGACAAGGCTTCCGTCTTGCCTCAATCTGCGGGTGATTGCACGTGTGTCAACATCATCTGTCATATATGAAAACAGCATCAAGTAGAAAGGTTAAGATTTAACGACAAGCAAAGCAGGACAATAATCAGAAAACAGAGTATCAACAAAGTGAAATTTAACATACATATTCCCATGATGTTCCTCTCAAGCAAGTAATCACCAAGTTCTTTTGTGCATCTCCAATTTGACGTACTGAATCCAGTTATTAGATAGTTTCAACAAACATAATAACAAAAGATGCAAAACTAGATATGCCAAGTAAGATCGAGCTGATTAGAAAGCACTGGAAGAAGAAACAGCACCTGATACTTAAGCTCCTGATAACAAGACCAGCAAGGAAACACTGCCTTGATTCCTCATCATCTGGTATGCAAGACATCAAATCAGATAGATACTCCTGTGATATACTGACAATAATTGAAGGCCATTTCACCTACCAAAATTTACCCCTGTATTCCCAATATGTGGGTTCGTCATAAGAACAAACTGCCCAGCATAACTAGGATCTGTGAGGATTTCTTGATACCTAGAATGTGAATAAATATGAGATATATACTCAAATAATAATAATGCAAAATTTTTAACAATTGAAACAGACATTGCACTTCACATGGGCTTGGAAAGCCACCATGGTAATGCTGCTTTAGCTTTTGGAAAAACTTTGAATTGGCATACATCTTTGTAGAGTTTACCGAACTTATTTAAGACTTGAACCAATCAGCTTATTGCCATTTGACTGGCCTTCAAATAGGTATCACATATGCCTTCGCTTAATGTACCTGCATCAATGGTAAACCCCTTCTCTGTCCCGTAACACACCTCAGACATCGGTTTTTACAGGATTTCTATCTAAACCAAATAACAGAGTAGAATTCCTAGGATGGGAGGACTTGACAATTATCCTATTTTATTCTACCACTTCAAATGATCAATGTCTAAGCTCAGCTTGATATTATGGTGAATGTCTCAGTTCAGATCTAAATGCACAAAGCTAGAGCAATCTCAGTCCAAATATTTCAAACCTAAAGTTTTGAAACTGAGGAAAACTCTACCTTGTTGGAAAAAAAAATCTGATTAACATCAAGGTTATTTTTACTAACTCAACTCAAGCTAGCATATCATAACGGAAAATACTCCACAGTATTAAAAGATCATAATACCATAAAAAAAAGCCCCAAAAAATCATTAATAGCATATTTGGAACTCTTTGAACTCAATTTAGTTCAGTTCAGAGCTTTTCATGAAATCTCATGTATGGAATCATTTTGAGTATTAAGAATTGAATTCCAAATAGAATTCAATCTCTAAAAATTATACAAAACTAAATCAGAGGTCAAACCCTCTAATTTACAATTCCAAAGAGAAGTAATTTAATGTTAAAACTAGCTTTTCTAAAATACCCATATACCCATCTTTTTTTGAAAGAGAGAACTTTAAAGAAATAAAATGAAAGTAATAAAGGTAATATAAAAAACAAAATGAATTGAATTTCATCTCTTTCAAACATGTGAATTCAACTTATTTATTAATTGAATTCAAATCAAACACTATAATTGAATTCAGTTAAGAATTGATTTCAAACAAGCTGCAAAACTCAATTCTTTATCTTACCCTGTCAAAGAAGTATTGAAAACAACTTCACCGACTTGAGTTCCTCTAGCACCAAATGACTTAGCCCTCCAAACTGAACCGTCTTCAAGCACTAATCTAGCATCTGAAGTTTTCCAAGGTCTTTCCACCACACCTAAGAAACCAAAAAAGCCCCCAATTTTTCACATTTTCATGCAAGCATTCTCCCCATTACACTCCGTTAAAACAACAAATCAACATTTTAGAATAACCCCAGAAAAAATAACATCAAGAAGATAAAGGGTAAGTAAGACAGAAGAGGTTTTTACCAGTGGCAGCATCATCTGAGGAAGAAAGAGAAGATGCGCATTTAAGACTGAAAACCCTCAAAGATTTCATTTTTGGCTTTGGTTTTAAGAAGTTTTCGGTTGTTGGGGCGATAGGGGTTTTTATTGCAAGCTCCATTCTTTCTCTCTTTCTGTGCCTGTTTTGTTTGGGTTTTAGCTTCTGTGCGAGCGTTTGTGCTGCCTCTGGCTTTCTTTAATCACCAAGAGCCAGCATAAACCCTTGAGTTTCTTTTTGTGGCTGTGAAAGATGCTGTCGATGGAGAGACAGACTTGACTTGGGCTTTGGAAGATTACATTTGTTTAAATTTAGGCATAAAGCCCATTATAAATAGTCTATTTAGAGAGTATAGGCTTGATTTGGGCTGTAAGATTTCATTTATTTTAATAGCGGGCTCAAAGCCCATTACGTAGAAACTTGAACATGTTGTTTGAAAACAATTGCTGTGTCCACTCTACCCTTGGTTTGGTTCTCAAAAGTCAAAAGTTGTGATAGGGGCTGGAGGGAGTTTGATTTGGGTCTAGGCTTCATATATAATGGCCCTAATTATGGATAAGTCTACGAGGCCGACCTGTTTTGTTTTTATATTTTAAAAACTATTTATTTATTATATATTCTAAAATAATTTCTTTTTATATTTTTAGATTATTTTTACTAAAATAAAAAATAATTTTAAAAAATAAAAAAATTATTATTTTAATATATTTTTAATTTACTACCCTTTAAAATTAAAAATTATCCAAAAAAAATTTTCATCGTCATATTCTGTGATTATAAACTATGGTTATAAAAAATTGAATTTTTTTATTAAAAATAATTTTTTATATTTTAAATGATTTTTAAATATTAATTTTAAAAAAAATTATAAAAAATAAAAAATATTTTAATACTAAAAATATTTTAATAAATTACCATTACCTTACCCCCAACCAGGCTCGTAGTCAGCAAGCAAGGTATAAAAAAGTCTAGCAACCAAAAACAGCATCTGCTCTTCTCTTTCTTTCATTCTCTCTCACGCTCTCTCTGTTTTCCGTTCTGTTTGTTTTCGTTATTCTAATTTTAAAAAATATATACAGAGAGAGAGAAATGACGACTATCGATGAAAGTGCTGGTGCTAAGAGGTGGCTTCCTCTTGAAGCAAACCCTGATGTTATGAATCAGGTGCCCTACTACACCAGTAATGTTCTTTCTTTTTTTTGAAAACAATTGATTTCTTGTATGTTTGATTGATTGGATGCTACGAATCGAAGAGATAATATAGTACTAATTTTGTTTTTCATTAATTTAATTTTGTAAAAAAAGAAAAGAAGTAATGTTTAGAATCTGTTTTATAATTATTATTGTTTCAAACTAAAAAATGGTTAGTTAGGGTTTTGTGAATGATTTGGTTCTGCTTGATTTATGGATTGAGAAGAGTGAAGGAGATATTTTTGGTTTCGAGAGGAATTTAGTCAGTGATTGGATTGGTTTTTGTTGTTTCATGGTGATTAGAAATGCTCTTTTTTTTTCTTCCTATGTGTGCTGTGTTTGGTTGCTGAGAAAACATTGACGAAATGGTTGAGAAATGGAAATTAATGGCATAGAGGATCAGTTTGGTTTTGCTGAAATAAAACTAAATTTTTTTACAGATTGCTACTGAAATGCCATTTCCATTTCATAGTGTCTCTCTTTTTCCACATTCCCTTCATTGAATCTGTGTTGATATTTTTGTCATTGTGCAGTTTCTTTGGGGGCTAGGACTTCCACTGGATGAAGCAGAGTGCTGTGATGTTTATGGCTTGGATGAGGAACTCTTGGAAATGGTTCCAAAGCCTGTACTTGCTGTTTTGTTTCTATATCCTATAACAGCACAGGTTTTTGTTCTTTCTTGCCAAGTTCTATTGTGACTGCATTTCTTGTACTTAACTGCTATGTGGATTTTCTTTTTTACTTATGCATCTACACTAACGTGTAAAAACAGCTCCTCCTTCCTATCCTCCTGCTTTTATGATTTCCCTTGAATATCTTTGGAATTCTTTAATTCAAGTTTTCATGTTTACTGAAGGTATATTTAATAGTTGTTCATGAGTAAGATTTAGTAGATTCAAGAGCAACAACCATTCACATCCGCTAGACTTCTAAACTCCTTTCTTGATCATGACCTTTTTGGCAAATGAAGTTTAATTTCCCCAAAAGATGTACTTTATTGCATTTTGCAAAGCTAGTGTGAATATATGAATCTGCTGATTTTGGGAAAATCTTATTTCTTAATCCAGAGCGAAGCTGAGAGAATTCAGCAGGAAAGCATTGAAACGGTGAGTACAGTGGCATTTGATCATAGGTTGAATGTAACTTCTTTGCATTAATTGGCATGCATCATGTTTGTCACTAGAATTCTTTTTGTTCAATCTTAGTGACAAATTTTGAATTGTTCAACCGGACTAGTAAAAATTATGGGCAATGATTAAGAGAATTAATCAGTCAGATGCTCCCATTGTGTGTCAAAGATCCAAGGTTTATATGTTGAGCATTGTTATCAAATGCATTTACCTTTTGTCCACAAATAGAATGTTCTTGACTTCTGGTTCATTTTGCTTTGATAATTCAATTGCCATTGCCATTTCTTCATGTGTTTTGGGTGTAGGATCCAAGCAGTAAAGTTTATTTCATGAAACAAACCGTGGGTAATGCTTGTGGAACAATAGGACTCCTTCATGCTGTTGGGAATATCACTTCAGAGATCAAGCTCAGTAAGTATTTCATGCCATCTGTTTTAGCAAGTGAAAACTGAAATATAGTCCTGGAATCACCCCCATCCCTGTAGAAAAAAAAAACACAAGCTTTCCCTCCTGTTTATATAATTAAATCATGATATCAAAGCTCTTAAAAGCTTCAATATGCATTTCATAACCAGTTCTGAATGCCCGTAGCTCCCCAAAATAAATATAAATAAAATTGATCAAAGAAAAGAGAAAAGGTTTCTTGTTTAATTTGGTGGGAGCCTTGAAGGGAATCAGAGGAGTAAAAAACTTCAGGAATTGGATACAGATGGGCTTTGCTTCCAAATCATCCGTGTGAGTGGTTTCAATTGTTTTAGATTTTGAATTTATAGGATGAATTCTGACAGGCTGCATAGAGGGCAACAACACTTTGCATCTGAATCACATGGAAGGATCTATTATACTGTTATATCTATATGTACTTTTCATTGCATGGATTCTGCCATGCAATGTGATTGCATTCTCAATCATATACCTTTCTTGTTTTGACAATTTGGATCATGCGGAAATCTATGAGGTTGCTATCTCCAAATGGCATAAATAGCCATTGTGTGATTGTAGACTTGCCATCCCAGGCACATTTAATGTTTTAGTTAATTCAGTATCAACAATGAGTGTTTTTTCACCTGAGAAGCATGCTGTCTTTTGTGAATTCATACTTCCTGTCAATGTGAATTGTTGTGAACTAAGGACTCAATGCATCTTCCAATATTATCAGGATCATTACAACATGATTTGAAGTCCTTGTCACTATAACTATTACTTATTTTTTTGTTGTATAACCTTTTATTTTCAGCTGACGGGTCATTCTTCGATAGATTTTTCAAATCAACTGCAAACATGGATCCATTGGAGGTTTTACTTTAGTTCTTTTTTGTCTTTGGCTATTCTGCTGCTGCTCTGTCTCCCTTCTTCTGCCCCAAAAAATTCATGTCTACAGAGTTTTTGATGTTTTGATGATGAATCTTATGATTGCATCCTTTTCTTCCTTGTGACATCTTCATTTTATTCATGTAGCGCGCTAGATTCCTTGAGAATGACAGAGAAATGGAAGATGCTCATTCTGTAGCGGCCACAGGAGGTGATACAGAGGTGAGTGCTTTGGTAATTACAATTTTAGTGACTAGCGATGTAATGTTGTATTTTATCTGGTGACATCATGTGTATTTATAAACATAAGGAGGCATGAAGAATAAGCCTTCTTATTTACTCTGTTTTACTTTTATTCTTGGCATGGGCAAGAAACCCCTATGATGTTAAGAGAATACAGTAATAGATCATAGTATTTAATCAAGCTATGTTTCCTTAACAAGTGATCGAACTGATAAAGGTTTTATTTTATTCTAATTGATGCACAGGAAGTTTTTTTTTAATGCGCATGCTGGTTAAGAAATATACATAAGGCTGTCAGTATTTGTGTTTTTTACTGGAGAAAATTATTATTATTATATTCCAGAGAGTTAAGAACGTTAAGCATGGGTGCTAAAGAACTGAGTTGGAGCTCTGGAGGTTGGATGAGAATTGTTTGCCTCAAGCTAGCATAATTGGGCCAATAACTGTGTTAGAAACAAGTCATAAATACATGAGCTTCATTGACCCATGGAAAAATTCAGCAAATAGGCTCTTTGAAGCTCAATGAAATCTTCATGGTTTTTAACCAGTTTAATTTGGAGAATAGGTTGGAGTTGGAGAAATTAATGAAGAGGAGGTTGGATCTTGAAAGAACTACAAAGACGGACTGATGAACTGACTTTGGAGAAACGTAGGATGAAACTATTTTCATTGAGGAAAAAGTCTGGGCTTGGGTTTTTAATATGTGAAGTTGCAGGTATGGCATTATTTCTCATGCTTGATGGGGGAATAATGGGCGGCTATGGTTGTAAAGGCTCTGCAATGAAACTCAATGACCAAAATCAATAAACTTTGTTGAAAAGTAGCAATATTTTTGCTCCATCTTCATTTTGCTAGATTGAGGTCATTCCTTTTGATTTCTTGCTAATTGTTGGTTGTGCAGGCTACGGAAAATGTGGACACTCATTTTATCTGCTTCACCTGTGTAGATGGTAAATACTAAAATACTTGACTTCTCTTTCTCTATGCTTGTTTAAAGAATTAAAAAAGAAAAAATGGGATTTTCTTAATTCATGATCCTAAATCATAGTTATGTTGTACATAGGAAAACTTTTTGAGCTTGATGGAAGAAAATCTGGGCCAATATCTCATGGTGCATCCTCACCAGGCAGCTTGCTACAGGTATAGATTACAATCCTTTAGTTTATTTTATTGTTTTTTTAAACATTAAGTGTACGCGATTGCTAAGAAGGGAACATTAGAGATAAATGTGTAGTGTATTTTGTTGTCTGCATAAACGTTTAGAGTATGTGATTGCTGGGAAGGGAACATTATAGATAAATGTTTTTGGGTAATAGGAATATTGAAACAGTTAGAATGAAGCACAAATGATAATTTTAAGCACTGAAAGGGTTATTGCTTTAATTAACAAGTGGAAGTCGTTGAATATTGTGGCTTAGAAAGTTTTTTGGTGCACAAATTTTTTGTTTTAGAGGCCATGCTGCTGAAGATGTTCTGAGCTAAGAACAAGACTCTCCCTTTATGCTTAAAAATTCAACAAACCTGTCTTGTCAACTCTATGCTGTTTGTCCTGTGCTCAGCCTTTTGGTCGGTCATGACAGTTTTTTGAACTTTCAAACCCTTTCCAATACCATGCTGCAGGGAGGCCTTAATCTGGAAAAATTTTAGAAGTAATTTACGTCAAGGAATGAACATTTGAGTTTGTATGTATTTTAATGACCTTTATTGCATAACAGGATGCTGCTAAAGTCATACAAGGCATGATTGAGAAAAATCCTGGCTCGCTCAACTTTAATGTAATTGCAATTTCAAAGAGAGCGTAGGTTTCAGTCCAAGGTTGGTGTTTTGATCTCATCCACGCGCAGATGGTTGCAATTTTAGGCAATGCTCGGTAGAATATATTGTAATGGAAGGGAGAGGGATAACAGACGCACATTTCCTCTTTTCATCACTTAACATTCTACCAAACATGTTATTAGTTCTGTGTCGTCAATGTAGCTAGGTATCTCTGCAGCTGAAATCTTTTCGTTTTTAACTATTTCCATCGAACATTTTAGCACAAAACTCTGTCTGCTTTACCAAGAAATAAAAACCTTTTCATGCGCGTTGGGATCATATTATCTTACCGTTCATCATTTGTGTTCAAGACGCGTTACTTGCTAGGAGGAGCAGGCCTGTGCGTCTTGGGGATCATTTCTTTTCGATATCCTTGCAAACAAATCACATCGGCAGCCACAGATTCCAAACACTTTGCCAGATATTGCGGAGTTACGTCTAATGCATTGAGAGGTAAACAAACGTAGGGAAATAAATGAGCTTTGAGATACCTGTTGCGTGGTATCTTTGAAGACTAAATAAAGATGGACACGGGAGGAAGCAAAGGAACTTGGGCTCATCCTCCTAACATTTGCATGACCATCTTCATCTTCGTTTTAGGCCTTCTAAAGGAAACCTATTGAATTTACCACATTGCAACGTTAGTCCCCGCCAACAACTTTGATCGGAAGTGTATTAATAATTATTTTTTAAAATATATATTAAAATAATATTTTTTATTAATATTTTAAAAACAAAAAAAATTATTTTTTTAGAGACGTGTTTGAAATGCAATTTTCAGTTTGAAATGCAATTTTGAATAACTATATTGATTGAATTCAATTCATTAATTTTTAATTCTTGAAAATATATATTTGGTTAAAAATATGGTTGTAGTTGCATTTGAATAAAAAATAATTTAATATATTTGGTTAATATATATATATATAATTTTTAATTTAAATATATTATATTTAACTATTGATATTACATCAAGAAATAAATAATATTCTATATAAAATATGTTTTATTGTTCCAATAAACTATCTATAATTTCATCATGTACGAAATTCACTTAACAAAAACTATAATTTTCATGATTTTCTGAGTGTACAATAATATTAAGTAGGATTGCAATCAAATTTTATAAATAATATGTCATCATGTGATCTTTTTCTAATTTATATAGTGTCATTGAATAATATTAAATAGTAGTTTTTTAAATAAAATATAATTAAAAATAAAATAAAATAATTAGATTTTTTAATGGATTGAGCAAGGTCCAATGCATTTAAATTTGGACTAGATCCAGTCCGGCCATGAATAATGGAGAGTGAAACTCTCTACTATGAAGATGGCAGGAGAAGGAAAAACAGCTTGAAGTTGCTTTTGGTAAACTTGCGTTTTGAATATAAATTATACTAGATCCCACAAACAGTAAATCATTAACCAAACAGTTTTTTTCTATTATCTGCTTCAAATGTAGAAGTAACCACGAAAATAAACACTTTCTATTAATTTGAATGAATAATCTTTTCAGTTTTTGATATACGAGTTCACGAGTAATGGCATTTTAGCAAACTCCATCTTTAAATTTTCAAGACCTGATTGGCATAAGATAGTTAAGATTGCATTCGAGATTGTAAAAGGGTTTCTATGTATACATAATGTTTACCTAAAAAAATAAATATTTATTTACATCTCGACAAAAAAAAAATAGTAATTATTCATATTTAATAATCAGGGAATGAAAGATTGAAACTGAGCATATAAAATCATTCAAGCTTAAAAAATCTTAATCGATTAGGAAAAATCAAAAGCTATTAACCAAAACGATCAACTTGGTGCATTCGAATAACTAGAAGTCCAATCTACTCAAAACACAAGTTATTAGTGGATTGAACTAATCAAGTGTTGTAAATTGATCGGGATTCACTTAATTGTCACTAAAAAGTATTTTCAATTGTATTAAAATTCAACTAGATCGGCGACCTATGTTATATTGTGTACTAGATCAAAAAAAAATTAATATAAAAAAAATAACCAGACTGCTAGCATGCTTTATAGAAACAAGAAAGATTTACAACTCGGATCATAAACCTAACTAGGTTCAATAATTTCACCTAATTCATTCATATGATAACAAAACAAGGCAGCCATGATAAATCAACTGAATTAAACAAAAACAACTATTGATGACCTGTATAAAAATTAGTTGTCAATATTTTAAAGAAGTGTCATGATAAATCAACCAAATTAAATAAGAATCATCGTTAATGACCTACATAAAACTTACTTGTCAAAAAAAAACAAAAGAATAACCAGACTACTAGCATGCTTTCTAGAAACAAGAAAGATTTGCAACTCGAATCATAAACCTAACTAGGTTCAATAATTTCACCTAATTCATTCATATGATAACAAAACAAGGCAACCATGATAAATCAACCAAATTAAATAAAAACCATCGTTAATGACCTATACAAAACTTACTTGTCAATATTTTGAAAATATTTATAAACTTACTTGATAACCAACCAACAAACTATTGAAGGAAGAATCTAGAGAGAAAAATTTAATTTTTAAAAAAGAATGTAAAAAATTATCTGGGTCAATCTTTCAAGCACGCGATTCAAGTCATGAAAACATGATACCTCCGTAAAAAAAATAAAAAAATTATAAAGTTCAATTTTCATCTAATTTAATGTTAAAGAACAAAATAGGAAAAGAAGTCAATTAAAAAAATAACTCGAATTAATCTGTCAAATTCACAACTTAGATTATGAGACCTGGATAACTTACTATAAAGAAAACTAAAATAAATTATAAAATTCAATTCTCAACCAACATGATAAAGAAGTAATATAAAAGGATGAAATTAAAAGAAAAAAATCAATTAATAAAAAGGACCAAAAAAATCCCAAAACAACCTAGAAAAACCTGAGATTTGGGTCATAAAACCAAGATAATCATATAACAAAAAACTAAAAAAATAACTAGAAGAGTCAGACACAAAATTAAGCAAAAAAAAAAGAAAAAAAAAAGATGGTTTATCAAAGCCAAACCAGGGATTCTATGTCAACACATATCGTTGATAAAGAAACCCAAGATCCTTTAAGGTCAATTGCCACCGTAATGTGGCCACCTTTATCACACACGCCAATAAAATTTCCTCATTTGTTTAAATTAGTCCTTAGATTTGGAAATTGAGCAAGTTTTAAAGTTAGTCCTAGGGCTTTAATTATTTTAAATTAATAAAATCAAATTTTATTTGTCTATACCAAGTATTAACTAAATACATAAGTATTAACTAAATACATAATTCTTTTCTTGTGAGAATTCCATGCAAATTGAACTGAGATAAAACTTTAATTAACTCAATATAAAAATATAAAAACAAAAGAAATTTTAAAAAAAATCTATGGATGGTGTTTTGTTATCTTTATTCGTGAAATTAAATTTTTCATTATAGTTTCTTCTTTATTTGAAGGGGAAAAACGAAGAACAAGTAAGAATATTAACAAGGAAATTGATAATTGGTCAAGTGATCAATGGTATATCACACTAGCAGCAACACATGAAGAATGTGATTTCCCAATCATGCATTGTGATATTAAGCCTCAAAACATATTCTAGATTATTATCTCGATGCAGGAATAACCGCCTGGGTTGGAAAAATTGCTACTCTCAAATCAACCTCGAACCCACACGATGATCAGAGCGACACGATCGAGTCTATGTGCCCTGTGAATGGTTCAAGAATGCGCCTGTAACTGCTAAAGTGGATGTCTACAGTTTTGGTGCGCTGTTCTTGGAGATCAGTAACGGACCTTGAAGGGGAAGGAGAAAGAGCAGTTACAGAGAGAGAGACAGAGAGAGAGAGCATTCATCTTTTGGTGGACAACGACAGGATGGCGACGGATTACAGAGAGAGAGAGAGAGAGAGAGCCTGCAAAGGTGGGTAGAGATGTCAATGTGGTGGAGGGACCTCCAATGAAGATGGTGGTACGGTCCCCTTCTCCCTTCAGCTCATTCCAAGTCAATGGACATTAGTCCATTTCTTAATTTGCACTAAACAATTTCGTGTAGTGTTGGGTCTGTGGTGTAGGAACTCATACTTTTGAACAACCATGACTATTTACAGGATCATGAAGTATATACTTACAAATACACAAAAACCTACCTGTGAGTTGCATGTTATTTTGATTGACATTCTTCTAAATTATTTTTTCTTAGTTCAACTCTGAAACCCTGTTTCGATTGACATTGCCTTTATTACACTGTAAATACGTAGCCCGTTTACTGTGCAAATCTAGTTGGGGATTGCCATGGTGTTTTTATCCTCAGAATTTAATTTTGTCTTTGAACTCTTTTTTGTTGCCATGCTAAACTTCATTTTTCTTGTATATTAGATTTTTTTTTAATTTATCTTTTATGAAGTAATTTCAAACTCAAAACCTGGTTTATAGTTCTGAAGGTTAGCTCAGATTTTAGAATTTTTTTATGGTTTTTTATTTTTTTTTTATTAATGTTAGGTTTGTTTGAATTTTTTATTTATTTATTATTTTTTATGATATTATTCTCATTTTTTTATATATAAAATTACATATAGATTAATTCATGTTGAATGTTGCCTGGGAGGATGACTACTGAGTCAACATCCAATTCACTTATTCTTTGAAAGTACTATTATCACTCGAACATTTATTTTTTCAGGCCCGCATTGTAGCACGAAGCTAAAGGTCCTCTACTTCCTTGCTTTCTCGCCCTTCAGCGAATTCCACTGGAGCCGCTAAACATACGTTTGCTCAACTAGGCTCCAGTTCCATTTTATTTTCCCTTCACTGATCAAATAAAAGTTTTTAATGGTTCCAGAAGAGAGAGTGAGGGCAATTATCAGGGGTTTGATGTGCTAATTAAGAGGTACATACTCTTGATGGTGGGCACAAATTCGAGCTTGTGAAGGAGAAGAAAGGCTCAAGATCGAGTCCAATTCAAAACCGAGGCCGAAGAGAAGAAGAAGAAGAAGGGAACTGAAACTGAGCCCAAGAGGAGAGGAAATTGGTTTACACCCGAGCTCATCAATCCTCTAATTTTGCGTGTTTAGTGTAATTCTCCATTTAATTTTGACATAAAATAGAGTGAAGTCACGTTTATACTTTTTTTGTCTTTATTCCTTTTTAATGTGATGTTCGAGTTATTTTGCGTTTATTTCAAATTTTAAAATTAATAACTCTATAATTTTTTAATGATTTAGCAAACTCAAACTCATAATCAGAGAACTTATCAATTTAACTATCAATACTTCAGCCATTTATGACGGTGCAGCCGTCCACGATAAAAAAGGAACTGTCTATAATAACAGTGCGACAATCCACAATGAAGGTGGCCATTCTGCATGATCACGTAGCAAGAAAATTTCTCTTTGAAACCGTCAAATTTTGTGTGTGTCATGCATATGTTAAAGACTTGAGCTTGGTGTCCCATTCAAATTTTGTCGAAAGAAAGAAAAAAACAGCAGGCGACAATGGAGATAGAGGAAGGGCAAGCCCAAGTAATCCAAACGTTCGTGAACAAAGCCCCAACTCTTGAAACCACCTCCTTTCTCGCCAACCTCATCGTTGAAGCCACTTCTCACCCTTCTCTGTTCGCTTTTTCCGAGATTTTATCTCTACCTAACATCCTCCAGGTTTTTTTTTCTTCTTTATTTTATTTTAGCTAATAAATTCACTGGTGCGTTCAACAATGTTCATCTTTGTGTTTTTAATTGTTTTGCTTCTTGTAGAGAAATTGATTTATTTTAAACCTGAATTCTCAATGGCAGCTTCAAGGAACTGAGGATTCTGCTTATATTGATTTGCTTCGCTTATTTGGTTATGGAATCTAGCGTGATTACAAAAGTAAAAGAAACAAACTTTACCCCTTTTTTTGGCTGTCGATTTTGTTTTGTGGGTTGGCTTTTATCCATCTCCTACAAGCAATGCACTTGATTGTTTTGTTTTCTTTTCTTTTCTTTCTTCTTTAGATTGTGCGTGTAGGTTTGTTTTTTCACGTTTGAAAATTTATAGATTTGTAATCCTCAAGGAAATTCTGCTACGCTGCCAAAGTTGTTACAGGATCAAATCCTCAAGCTCAAACAACTCACTGTGCTTACTCTTTCTGAGACCAATAAGGTACTGGATTTTAACTAATGTTTGTTTTTTTTTCTCATTTGAAATTTTTGAAATTTATGCGCTGGATGGAATTTATAGCTGCAATTGGAGTGAACTCCTTTTATTTTGTTTGTTTCGTTTCATGGGATTTCAGTTTGTCTTGCAAAATTAGAATTTTGTGCTCGAGTTTTTCCCTTTGCTTCATGTTCTACAGGATAAAGTCTTGCTTGTTTTCATATTCTCCATTAAAGAAAAAAAAATGCTATTTTGCTGTTATAATTTTAGTTACTCCTTATAGGTTCTCTCTTAAAATAAACCTCAAGAGGAACTTGAGGTTTCTAATGTGCGTGAACTTGAAGACTTCATTATAAATGACTGCATGATACGGTAGGTCTCCCCATTTCTGCATCAGGTACTGGAAACATGTATTTGCCTTACCTGTTAATCAATTCTGAATGATCCTTTTGTAATGTTTTTTTTTACAGGACATGGTCAAAGGGAAGTGGAATCACTTGGGAAGATGTTTTGAGATTTAATTATTTACCCTGTGAAGAATAAGTCATTTGTTTGGCTTCATCAAGTCTCTAATAAATGTTTTCGATTTAATGCTTGATTCTCTGGGGTTATTTCATTTGTAGGTGCAATTTGCAGCAGAGAGGGGTCTCATGCATGGGCAGCTTGGGAGTATGATAGATACTTTGGGAAACTGGTAGGCATGTAGTCCCTATTTTTTCAAATACATGCTTTAGTTCAAGTATATTTCAACACAGATTCCACACAAAGTCCTATTTAAGGTCATTGACTGTCTTAGTTTCTGCATTTCTAAGAATGATTCCTGGTTGGAGCATCTCTTTCTTGCCAAGGTGCAGTAATTGTGCCTCGGTTCAAATTGGTTCAAATTGTTTGCGATCCCTGGACTTGGTAATTAAACACAGGCAGACTTGTTCTGTCATGCTAAAGGGGGCTTCACCGTATGGTTCTTTTATCAATGACTTGGAATAATGAAGTACAATTTATGAAAACATGTTTTTTATTGATATGCATCCAAATAGTGGAGTTGTTAAATTATTTACTGCTTTATGTTCTGTTTAAGAAGTTGTTGGAGAGATGATATCTCGATGCGTCATTTCAACTGATGTTGTATTCATGAACATCACCTTCTACATTGCACTTTATGATCTTTTACCTTTAGCTAACCCTAGGGGCAACCTCACGTGGTTTCGAGACAAATCACAATTTGTATCCAAGAATAGGGATGCTGAAGGAGGATAAGCAGTTGAGGATTCATGTTGTATGCACTATTGGAGGACTTGGCATCATGATGCAGCCAAATACTGAAAACAGTATGTTTTAATAAACTCCCAGTGGACAAAACTAAAGAATTTGAGTTTTGTCTTGCGTTTTGCAAGCAAGAGGATCTTCTTAAAAAAATCAATTGAGATGTGCTGGGGACTCGTATGATAAGGGGGCTTCACTTTCCATCAAAGTATTTGTTCCATCATTCATCCAGTTATGTCATTCAATATCCCACAAGATGTTGAGACAAGGATTAATGCAGGATGAAATGTTGCTGAAATCTCATCCATGATAAGTTGCCCATTTTAGTTTGGTTGTGGGTGAGTATGGACAAAGTTAGTCTAGTGTTATTGCCACATTTTGGTGGTCACACTGAACATTGGGTAGTTTGAATAAGATCGTGAAAATCAAATTGTCATTTGTTCGCTGTGTGACTTCTACAATTGCATATTCTGTTGGCAATGATGTGTTGGGATCTATTGGTTAACTCGAGTGGCTAGTGTTCTCTGCTATGTACATCATGTGATTTCGTTCTCTGCTTTAGATTTTCTGAAATTAAAATTGTTGTGTTCACATTAATTTCACCAAACATGATTTTTTTTTTTTCTAAATCCCGTTTTAATTTGGTCCAATTCCCCCGTAAACTCCTTATGTTTATTGTCCTTGTGAAGCTGGTGTGGAAGGATGTCACAACTATTGTTTGCAACTTTCAGGTTAGCCACTTCAGACAATGTGCTTTCCTTGATTGGAGAAAAGATTGACTGCGCTAGTAAAATGTGTCAGTTGAACATGGATCACCAGCAGGAACTCCAAGGTAGAATTAATGAAGGAAAGAAAAATATACATTTTAAGGTGTAAGCTGAATATGCATTCTACTTTGTGAGTTTTTCCTTTCTCTTCTGTTGTAATTTGACTTCTAAATTTCTGGCTATCAGTGATCCCTGTGGCATTGGAGAACCAACCATGAAAAACAAAAGAAACTTTGGTTATGTTAAATGTTTTAAGTTCATCTCTTCATAAGTTTTAAGCAGACACATTTCAGTTTATATAAAATACAACAAAGCAGTTCTTACCATAAAATTTCCAGAATATGTGATGAGGAGGAATTCAAGTGCTGTGATTTTAGTAACCCTGAATCTTGAGCTGTATGTTCCTGCAAATTATTTCCGTTGAGATAATTTCTTATTAACTGTTATATGGTCCCTTTTTTATTTTTGGTTGGCAGAAATCACAGCACAAGCAGGACCTTTGTTTCTTGGAATATGGTGATAGTTTTGACTTTCTTGGTGGACCAGAAGAGGATCGCATGCGATCCAAGGGGTAATCCATCTTAAAGTTGTGTTCTATATTGTATGCGATTAGTCATTCATTTCAGGCAAACAGTAATCTCCATTGATATTGTTGAATACATGGATGGGGAATTAAGTTGATTAACGAGGCAACTTAGCTAGTTATTTTTGTATGAACTGTAACCTATAGCCATGCATCTGAGCGTCAGAAAACCCGGTTTTCTCGTCCTCTTGTGGCTGAAACATGACAAAGTAAGCTGCCTGTCTTTCTTCATCAGCTTGATCCTTGACATTGGTGGATGTGAAATATGTGCAATTAATGAAACAAAAGTGGCACCATGGCCTTGTTTCTCAATTAAACCTTTCTGATTTCATCTGATACGAATTCACCATCTTAGTGAAGTTCATTGATATGTCTTATCAAAAAGAAGAAATGCAGCGGCTTAATCACCATCTTCTACATGTTCTTCACCATTCATCAGGTTTACTTCACATAGATTGCATGTTTTCCATTCTCTGTCTTACTGATTCAAGCTTGTTAATTTCCAAATCGCAGGAGACGGCCACCGCACAGTTATAGGTGAAGAAGATTGCTGTACCCTTGATTTGTCTCCTGGTGGTAAACCAAGTTGCTCATGGCATATTAGAATCAGGAATTATCCAGCTAGAATCAGGAATTTATCACCATTTTCTCTCTTTTTTGAAAAAAAAATGAAGTCACGGGGGGGGAATTATTCAAATTCAGTACAGATTCGTATCTTTATCTCAAAGCAAGGATGTTGGTTTTTATTCTTTCTGCATGCATGTCAATATATTTCTAAAACCTGCAGCTGATATTTCAAAACCAAAGCAATTGATTATGTTTACACAGATTTCTCGCATCTCCATGGTGCCTCCGTTGGTCGGGCATTGGGATTCTGCTGGTACAACAGTATAATAGTCTCTTCAGTCTCGTGCTCGTGGTTGTGATCCATCTTGCCCTTCGATCTTGGTTATCTTCCATTGATAGTCTTAAATTTGAAGCCAGACATGTCTGCTTTAAAGTGTTCCCATTTTGTCTGTGGTAATTTGACCGCAAATCAAAAATGACAGAAGTAGAAAACTACGAGTTGTAAGCGTGAACGAAACTATATATTAGGGCTTTTTTTAATGGCTGAAACCTTGAGAATCAGGGACGAGTTTGGTTCGGTTTCGCCAAAAAAAAAAAAAAAACAACAATGGAAAAACCATGTTCATGAATTTTGAAATAAAAATATGTTTATATAGCATAAGAAATAATCCCTTTCAATGATTTGAGGTGTCTTTTTACTAAACAAAATGAAGTACATATAAAACAATAAAAATATACAATAATTTTTTTGAAGAAATCCAAATGCAATATGATGTGAAAATGAATAAACCTAGGGCTGATTAATTTTATGCAATCTGAAGTTCTACTAAATGCTGCGGTGGCTACGACAGATAAAATTAATAAACAAAAAAGTTTGAGACCAGAAATATCCAAAAATAGAATGAAATGTTTCCAATTTCCGTTGGAAGAGATTTTACATCAAAATAGCAAGACTCTCTATTCACAAACCTTTTACCCCAGTTAGCAGTAATTGTTTTTCCCACCCCTAACAGTTTCAACATTATGGAAATCACCACAATGTTAGAGACCCTTTCACTTTCAAACATTACCTAGATAACCAACATTTGCTCGCCATGGGTACCCACTTGACATCCAACCCCATTCCCAATTTCCAACCCAGCTTTAGCCACCACCTTAGCAGCACCCGCCGTGCCACCAACCTTCTTCCTCCTCTTCGGTGACCCGCTGTCCACCGACGATGATGGCTCCGGAGAAGACCTCTTCGAAGTCACTCTAACCGGATCAGGCTCACCGGAATTCACCCTCAACGGGAAATTCAACAAAGCCCTCGACCCACGCATTCTAAAGGCAGCACGATCGTAAGCCAAGGCCGCATCCTCCGCCGTCTCGAACGTCCCCAGCCAAACCCGGGCCCCGTTCTTCGCTGGGTCCCTAATCTCCGCTGCGAACTTCCCCCAAGGCCGCTGCCTCACACCCCGGTAATGCTTCCCCTTGGACGGAAGCACCGCAGGCTCAGCCACTGGAACCGCCGTGGAGGGCGGAGAGACATTCAGATTCTCTGTGGGTTCCAATTTCACTAGTGGGAAATTGGGCTGCGCCAGTTGATCGGTTTTGAGTGATGGGACCCACCCAACGGTGACGGCGTCGCGGAGGACAGCATAAAGGAACATATCCTCGGAATCGTCGACCTTGAGTGGCAAGTCTCCCCAGTTTTCTGTTAAGCAAGGATACAAGCTGCTGAAGCTTGTGCTCCTGCAATAAACATGGGGTGGAGTACAATTAGCAGCTGGAGCAGCCGTCGTCGTTGTAATTGCTGGAGTGAAGCTGCAAGCAGTGGTAGGAGCAGTAGAAACAGTTTCGCCTTGCAAATGCAATCGAACGGAATCAAGAAAGGCATAATCGGGCTGATCAAGTAAGCTCTGCCCGTACATTATCAATCACTCCTTAATTTTTTTTCAAGCTTTGAAGAGAGGTTTGGAGGGTGCTGAGTAAAGCTGTGGGTTTTGAAATTTTATATTTCTTTCCTGATGGGGATTTTTCTGGGGATATATAGGGACGAAGGTGCATGAACTTAGGGGAGGGCTAGACTAGACTTTTCAAAAATACTAATAAAATTGCAGGTGGGGTTGCCGCTTATCCTTTGTGGGCGTGATGGTGGCTTCGGAGGAACCTGCCTTTTTTATTTTGAAGTTTCTTTAAAAATATCGGGTGCAGTTTTAGTAACGTGTTTAAATTTGCGATATTTGTTTCGGTGTCGACCTCTTTGATGAGGCGAGGGATGATGATGTCATCTGTAGTCTTAGAGCAGCAAGTTGTCTTTTGTCTCTTTCTCTGTCTCTTGTTGTCTGCCTTGTGATCGCCGACTACTGTATTTTTTTATTAAATACTACATAATTGTTGAGAAATGGATTCTCGAAATCCATAGTTGAGTAATATATGTAGATATATAGTACGATCCATGGATATCCATTAACATGCCAAGTCATGTGGGGTGGTGTACGGCTCTTCTTCTTCTTCTTCTTCTTCTTCTTCTTTTTAATTTAAGCAATTTATATTTATCCCAAAATAAGTCTTTAAGTGTTTGTTTAACACTTAAATAAGGGGTGAAAAAAACTCAAATAATACATAGAAGTAAAGGCTGGAGTGGTTGGTTCGGAGGAGCAAAAACTCGGATTTGAAATTGTTTTAGCGAAGTGAAAATAGCTCAAAGAATATTGAAACTACAAACATTGTTCTCGAGACATAAATTTCAAGTGAAACAATGAAATGGAGTAATATGGTGAAGTATGTGGTGCTATTTGTTGATATCAGGTGAGTTTGGGAGTGTGATTGAATAACAATGCTAAAAAAAAATTATTTTTTTAGTTTTAGTTTTTTTATAATAATATCAAATTTTGAAATATATATTTTTTATTGAAAAATATTTTAAAAAACAACTCTCAAGAAAAAGAAAAAAAACCTTTTATCTGGTAAATTAATGAAATCACATTTGATCAAGTTTTTTTCCCGTACACGTACAACTTAATAAAGCTTCAAGGGTTAAGGAAAAAATGGGAAAAAAATTATCAACTCATTATATATATATATATATATAGTTGAAGTTATAAAATTCATCCAAACCAGCTTAATAAATTAGCTTGAAAATAAATTCTAGACTTAGACTAATGTAGATTGATGTAGTTAAAATTCAACATTTGATTTTTTTAATTTTAATTTTATTAAATAATACCATCTAAAAAAATAGGTCAATTCTTTTAACATGTAATCAAGAAATTATCTTAAAAACTTATAAATAATTACATATACAAGTATTTTAATATATAATGTGATGTGAATTTAACATCATCTCAAGTAAATTATTTGATTTGGAACGTTGCTTAAAACAACACTAAACTATTACAAGTCATATGAAATAGATATATAACCAAAAGGGTAATAAGGATATTTTGAATATAAAAAAGTTCATCTGTGCAATATCTTCGATTTGTATATACATGTTCACTGATGACTCGTTTTGCTTGCTCATCCTGATTTTTCTTCCTAGACTTGTCAAATGATATTTTTCTCTCATTGACTACCAAATAGATCAAAAATCAGTTAATTATTATTTTTAAATGTAGAATAACCCTTAAAATACAAAAAAGAAAATAGGAATAAATTTGAAAAACTTCAAGGAGTGAAAATCTTGATCTAAAATGTAAATCAGAAATATAAAAAACAGAGAAATTAAAAACTCAAAGAACATAGTGTGCCAACGAAAAATAAAAATCTACAAAATAATATGAGTTTTTTCATGAATTATTTTTTATTTTTTATATTTTTATTTTTTATATTCTTCAACTATTTATTTTTTTATTTATAAAATATTTAGATTAATTTACACACCACCCGATTAATTATTTAATATTTAAAAATTAATAACTATATAAATATTTAAAAAATTTAAAACTTTAAATTAATAATTTAAAAAAAATAAATTCAAGACATAACCTATTCCTCATATTTTCTTCAATTATTTCTTATTTCTTCATTTGATGGGGGTTTTTAATTTTATTTTTTATCCATGTTTTCCACGAGGCC